>VDFB02168118.1:81980930-82267452 GCA_007258455.2 Sequoia sempervirens
ATTAAGCTAGGAATTTCAACAACAATACCTAATGAGGGACTTGTTGTATTGTAACTAGTATTTTACACAACAAATAAATATAAATTAACAATAAATAAAGAAACATAAATAGTTTTTCATTCACAATGGATAGCTCATAATTTTTCAAACATCATGGAAGAGATGCATGCCTTCAACTTTGTCTTATTGAATTGAAATCAGCCAATATATACACTAATCATAAATGTAACTAAAAACTTAGTAAAACTACTAACTATACTTCCCATTAGAAAAAAAGAATCACTACATCTATTTCCACCTTTGAAGTTGAAATAAATATCCAAATGAAAATATATTATCTACAATATCAAACGAAAACTAAGAAAACCTTTATTTTTGCTACCCCAACTTGGTGGCCATAACTCCTAACCCACTAGACAAAAAATTGAACTTGATGGGTGCATTGGAAATATCTCCAAAATACCTATGTAGAGATAAAAAAGGATTAATTGAAAAAAATCACCTACTAAAAAATTTGAATACAAAAAACACTTAAAAAAATATAAATTAAAAATATAAAATATCAATTTATTTTGATTTTTATTTTTGTGACATTTGACCATGCAAATTCATCCAAATGCTCTTGTATCTTAGTTATATCACTTTATCACATTAGGAACTATGTCTGTAAATGTTAATTATAGATTTCTCTAAACCATGTGGTTGCTTGAGAATCCCAGGACGTGTTTCTGTAACATTCAAACAACTACTAGATACCCGTTGTGGTCATAGGAGAGCCTGTTAGCATCTAGAAGGGAAAAAAATCATGCAAGGCCACCCACTTTCTCAAAAAAAGGGCTTGCTTACTTGGCAAAGAGATAATGAACACCATTACTCGAAGTCGGTAAAAAGGCCTACAAGAAAGCAATGCCTCTGGCATCATCAGAAACGTGGTTCAAAAGGTCACCACCGACAAAGAAAGAGAGGCACTAGGAGATCAAATAACCGCAACAGACCTAAGCCATCTCCTTCTAGCAAGATATGGGTCAGAAAAGAATTGGGAGCACTAGATTCAACAGGGATAACAACAAACCTGTCTCCATCTGATAATGGTATCGCAGTTGAGATCCTGGATGATACCCTCTTCCCTCGCGCTCTAGACCTTTCTCAGAAAGTGCTCATTGGTAAGATCTAGAACTTGTACCTTTCTAAGGAAGATCTGGTTTCATGGGCTAATGATCATTGGGGTTGTATGCAAGGCTTTTCTATTGAGAAATTTAAAGGTATTTTTGTTGCAATATTTTACAATCAAGAATCTAGGGATAGAGTCTTTGATGGTAATCCCTAGTTTATCATGGGAGGTGAATTTTTCTTTAGAAGTGGGAATCTAACTTTGACCTCTTATCTACTAATGCAAACTTCATTCCTTTTTGGGTGAATCTCCATCACCTACCTGTAGAATATAGGGACACCAAAATCATTCATATTATGGATGACAAAGTGGGGTTCTTCCTTTAGCATGATATGTCGAATTTTTATGACCCATAACTTCATGTTCGTTTTTTCTTGGTTATAAACACTTCCTTCCCCCTCCATGATTCTTAACCGTAAACTTCTCTAAAGGCTCTTGGAAACAAATGCTCTCTTTTGAGGAGCTAGAGCCCTTGTGTTTTGTGCATTACTTATGGACACCTTGCTTAAGATTTCCAGACCTACCCCCATCCTCAAACTAGGCAAGTAGCTTGTGAGGATCTAGAAACTTAGAATACTTATCCTCAATCAAAATCCTCACTACTTGCTTTGAAAAAGAGTTCTGGTTCAATCTCTCAAAAGGGAACATGTGATGATATTGTCAATCCCTTTCTTTTATCTCCCATCAAGCCTCTTGAGGTCAACTCGGAAGAGGCCAAGATCAATTCTCCCACTATTGGGGATAGTCAAAAGGCTGCCCCTCTCATGTCTCGGGGGACAATTTGGAAATAGGAGATATTTCCCTAGAGATTCCAAATTTTGTTCCTTAGGAGATTGTGGTAAATGGTGAGACAAAGATCATTCCAAAGATCGAGGAAATGAAAAACGAAATCCTTTTAGAAGTTGGTGCTGATGTATTTCAAAAAATAGAGAAATAAGTAATGGGTGAAGAAAAGAGTGAGGCCCTTCTTAAAGCATGGTCAATTTCTCAAACTCCCAGTCTAGAAGATTTGGAAAAATCAACACCTCTTGTATAAAGGGATAGAAAGCCCAAATATTTAAAGACTCGGGAAGAAATTAGGCGAGCATTCAATCAACCTTGGTTGGATAGATGTTTGAGAACAAAGAGAGCATGTCACTCTCCTTGAGAGCAATGAGGATCCTCTCCTAGAATGTCAGGGGATTGAATGCCCCTAACAAGTGACTCTTGATAAAGTGTCAGATTGATTCCTTAGGCATGGATATTGTACTCCTTTAGGAAACAAAATTATCTAGTCTTTTAGCTGAATATATCTTTAAAAAATGGAGTAAGTGTCATTTTCTCCATGCTTCGATGTTTCGGGCATTCAAAGGCCTAACTGTCTTGTAGAACATGAATAAATTTTCTATCCATTTATGGGAATGGTTCAAATTGGATGCTTATTAAAATCTCTTCCACCATGTTTGTATTTTGGCTTTTCAATATTTATGGACCGAATTCAACAAATGAGAAGAAAGATCTCTAGGACATTATTAGTTTGTTGTTGGATAACTTGAAAGATGAAAATTTTATTGTTGGGGAGATTTTAATGCCCTCTTGATCCTAAATGAGAAATTGGGGGGAATAATAATGCCACCTAAATATTGGTTGATTTTAAATATTTTTTTAATGATAATGCTCTTTTTGACAACTCCCCAATAAATGGAAAATTTACATGGACAAACATAAGGAATTATTTTCTTCTTATTGCATAAAGATTAGATAGATTGAGTCAATTTTGCTTCTGGTTTTGATTGTGTTTGTGTTTAATGTCATCAACGTTTCGGATCACACTCCATGATCCATCATCAGGATGAAAGAGAGCATAAAGAAGAGAAATGAGTTGTTGCAGACCCAAACCACCTAAAAAGGAGAAAAGTTACACACAATTCAAGGAAAATAAATAATTAAGAAAAATGAAAATTGATAATAAGAAATACATAATCCATAAAATAGAGCTAAAAAATCAAAAACCAAAATCTAAGCTAGAGAAAGGAAAGAACAATAAAATTAAGCTAAGCAAAACTATGAGAAAAAGAACTAAGCCCAAAGAACATCAAGATCAAGAAAAACAATTAATCCAAAACGAAACAAGCAAATAAAATAGAAGCTACAAGAATCACAAAAACCTCAAAGATCAAAACAATGAATGAGGCATAGAAGCCAACTAATAAAATGAGCAAAAAATACAATAAGAATTAAAAGAAAACGAACTAACAAGAATAATTGATTAGAAATATAAAAAGAACACATAGAGAAACAAACAAACAAATAAAAAACAAAATCTCCAAAAAAATAATCAAAGAAAATACAAATGACAAGAACAATCAAAATAAATGAAAATAGACAAAAGACACAAAAGAAACAAAAAATGAATATTCATAATCACAATTAAAGAAAAAGAAAAAAGACACAAACCACAATTTATATATATATATATATAAAACTAAATTGTATTATAAATATAAGAAACATTAAACTAAATAATATAAATGAAAAATTAAATTAAAAATAAAAATAAATAAATATAAGAATGTTCATAATCAAAATAAAGGAAACACTAAACTATTATTTATATTTATATTTATATATATGAAAAATTCAATTAAATATAAAAATAATTGAATAATATAAAAGAAATTAAATACAATCAAGAAAATTAATTTAGAACATATATAGATTAGCTTCTATGCCTCATTCATTGTTTTGATCTTTGAGGTTTTTGTGATTTCTTGTAGTTTCTATTTTGTTTGCTTGTTTCTTTTTGGATTAATTGTTTTTCTTGATCTTGATGTTCTTTGGGCTTAGTTCTTTTTTTCATAGTTTTGCTTAGCTTAATTTTATTGTTCTTTCCTTTCTCTAGCTTAGATTTTGGTTTTTAATTTTTTAGCTCTATTTTATGGATTATGTTTTTCTTATTATCAATTTTCATTTTGCTTAATTATTTATTTTCCTTGAATTGTGTGTAACTTCTCTCCTTTTTAGATGGTTTGGGTCTACAACAACTCATTTCTCTTCCTTGTGCTCTCTTTCATCTTGATGATGGATCATGGAGTGTGATCCGAAATGTTGATGACATTAAACACAAACACAATCAAAACCAGAAGCAAAATTGACTCATGATTATATGGATTGTGGAAGCTTGATATCTCTTATTAGATAGATTTCTTTTTTTAGTAGATTGGTTTTTAGGAGGTGTTGCCTTCTTTATCACAATTCTTCCTTATTTTGGCTTAGATCATTACCTTATTTTTGTGGTTTTCAAAGATAATTTTGCTTTTAAACCCTTTAAATCTTCCTTCAAATTTGAGGTTATGTGGTTCAGGGATCATTCTTTCGTCCCTCTGCTTAAATCTTGGTGGTTCTCAACTCTTTTTACTTTAGGTTCTAGAATGTTTCAATTGTGTAGGAAGCTTCAGTTTATCAAATTAAAAATTTAGTAGTGGAACAAGGATTCCTTTGGTAATATTTTCCACCAAAAAAATTAGCTTCAAGATCAATTGCAACAAGTGAATGAATACATTATCCAAAATGGCTTGAACAAGTTAACTTTTGACCAACTTCATTCTTTGCAGAAGGCCCTTGAAGAAGTTTTAGCAAGGGAAGGAATTTACTAGAGACAAAAATCCAAGGAAACTTAGCTAAGGGAAGGGGACAAGAATTCATAGTTCTTTCACCCTTCCACTATGGTAAGAATATAACATGCCCATTGTTCTACACAGTAAAATTTTCTATGTTTTACTAGAACAAGTGAATAGTTTATGCATCTAACCTTTAAGCAATAAATTTTTTCTTTTCCTTTGAATAATAAATGCAAATTTGAAACATATTTCAAACTTTCCCATTGCATGTAAAAGAATTCCTTTCATTAAATCAAATAATGATGATACATAATTTCCATATGACATTTCATATTTATAATTCTCATAGAGATGGATACAAGTTACAAACATAGCTTAAACAAGCTTACATAATAGATAAAGTACAAATGGTCTTGTAGCCCCTCAAATCTTGGCTACCAACTGATGAGGAGAAGCATCACTCAAGCAGTTTTCCGCCAACCACAAACTTACTGCGGTCCCCCGCACATCTACCTAACTGGTAATATGGCCCTACCCTTCAACAAAGATATTGGTTTGGTAACCTCATAACAATAGCCTTTTTTGAGCTTGGTGTTGTGTCCTATACATACCTAGTACTAACATACACTAGTTACAACTTACATGTATGAATATCCCTTTCCTAGTACGTAATCCTGGATCTCAGTGAAACCAATAGTGTAAATAGTGGAAACTTACACTACTTTTGCCAAAGTATTCATCACCCATAACTTAGAGTGGATGTCACATATTCACACACCTTCTTAGCTCAATTTGGTTTAATGACCATTCATACTCTAAACCTAGGTTACCCCCTTTCCCATGGATCAGACAAATATTAGGAATAACCCACTTAACATCTCATAAACAAAGTGACTTTACTACCAAAGTAATTCTAGCGACTTCTTACTCTTTGCTACATACGTCTGGTTTAGACATCCTACATATAGCGATGACAACTACGCATAGTATAAATATGTTGCATTCATACAAATTCCCATATATAGGGTACATACAAATATAACTACTAAGATAGGCTCTACAACATAATGCACAACCAAGAGGCATACAATCATAAACAAACATCTCAACATATTCAAAAGCATTCTTTTCCAACATAGTAATAAAAATAATTAACCTTTCCAACATAAACAACAAAGGTATAGAAACTAGCATGCCTGTATTATGTTCCAATTGATTAAACTCCTTCCTAGTTTTAATCCTCAAGCTCGCTTGATTCCTGCTTCAAGATCCACTTGATTTCCCTCTTCTAACTTCTCACTAACTCTCACAATAATCACAAATATGAAATAGCAAAATAACTTTCAACTTACTAACTCAAAAATCACAACAAAATAAAATCAAGATAATTAGAATGATAAGTGTAGAAATAGGTAGAATGAACACCTTTATATATACTAAATTGTGAGTAACCGAAGGTTGCAAACAAGCTCATGAAATTTCCACCTTCCTATCAACTCATCCAAATAAAAAAGTGGTGGTAGCTAAAAATATTGATTAGTAAACACATGCACAACCAACTTACACCTGAATGAATGAGTCGCTCTTTTTAATGGACAACAAGAATAACACTAAAAAATGCAAGCTGCTAAAGTTTCCTAAATGCATCGACTTGCTTTGTCCAGCCAGTCTAAAGACTAAGTCCCCTCTTTCAGCTATTGCCATATGAGTTTTGGATTTGAAACAGAGTTCAGCATGCCATAAAGATCTGGGCACCACATTATGTTTAGCACCCACATATAAAGGAAGACAAGGTCAACGTATGGTTCGCCCCTTGCTTTGCTTACATGTTGCTTTACATAGTCTTTGACTTATTCAAGGTGCTAAATATAGTACACAATAATATAAATCAACAATATGCATAAAGGTTGCTCTTTATTATGCGCCTTAGTTAATGCAGAGCATTAATAACATAACAATCAATATATCTCCATCAATTTATATTAATTGATTCATATCAATTGATTCACATTATGATAATCGTCTATAATATATAAATCGATACATATATATATACATTTACATATACATATACATATATACATATATATGTATATACATATAATAAAATGTTGTGTGTGTCAAATAATAATAGTAATGTCAATGTGTGTGTGTGTGTGTGCATTAATCTTGTTTGTACATGCCTGCATGTAGGTAATACATGTGTGTGTAATGCGTATGTATGTGTGTGTAATATTTTTTGTGTGTGTGTGTAATATGTAATGTTGTGTGTGTGTATGTGTGTGTATGTGTGTGTGTGTGTAATACATGCATTTATGTATACGTAATATTGTGTTGTCAATAATAATAATGTGTGTGTATCAACAATGATATTGTGTAATATGTGTGTGTGTGTGTATGTATGCATGTATAATGTATGCAATGTACATATAATAATATGTATATACGTATGCATGCAATACGTACATGCAATACATACGTACATGCAGTACGTACATGTAATAATAATACGTATGCATGCATATGCAGCTATATATATATATATAAGATAATTGAATACATATAATTCCATTCAAATAGATATATAGATATTTATCAAAATAATAATATATATATAAATATATGTATATATGTATATACATTTACAGTAATGTAATTATATATATATATATACATTATTATATCGCTATTTCAATAATCATATTAAATCACACATAATCATGTCTCATTGATTGATGTATATATACAAAGTGTATATATATGTATATATATGTCTTAATTGTCTAATTGACATTCTCATATACATGGGTTATTCGTTCATGAGCATGTGTAGAGTGCGATCACTACCTACATTAGCCGTAATGTGCTGCAGAGACGGCGCTTTGTTCACCAGTGGATGCGCATCGCGTGAATGGCGATGGTCAAACGCCAGCAATCCGTTAATGCCAGTTGACGGTACTGATGGCATATCCAGCGCTGACCGAAGTATCCATAGGAGTTTGACACTTCCTACCATATAATGCTTCGAATGGAGCCATCTTGATTGCAAAATGATAAGAGTTATTATATGTAAACTCAACCAATGGTAGGCAATCTTCCCATTTTTATTGCCGATCCATGCAATACATCCTTAGTAGGTCCTCTAACACTTGGTTTACTCTTTCAGTTTGCCCATCCATTTCTAGATGATATGCAAAACTTATATTCAATTTTGTTCCAAGTGCAGAAAATAGGGTTTGCCAAAATCTATATTTCACACGAGCATTCCTATCAGATATAATCTTTTCAGGAATCCCATGCAATCTAAATATCTCTTGAACAAATTTTCAGTTGTTACAGGAGCTCCATCGGTCAGATTTCTTGGTATAAAGTGAGCTACCTAAGTGAGCTTGTCCACCACTACTAGAATGGCATTGTGCTTATTCCTTGACATAGGTAGTCCTTGCACAAAGTCCATGCTAATGACTTGCCACTTACTTTCCAGAACTTCATGCAGGATGTTGATGCTCTGCCTTCACTCTTTGGAACTCTAAGCAACTTTCTACAAACCTTATAACATCCCCTTTCATACCCTTCCATAAATATAATGGCTTTACATCAACCAATATTTTGGTTACACCAAGATTCCCTAAATATGGTGCATTGTGAACTTATTTCCATACCAAGTTCCTCAACTCTCTAGAATTAGGTACATATATTCTCCCTTTATACCAAGTAGTAATCCATTAGGTTCAAGGTGATATCTTTTGTACCCTCGATCTTGTAGATTATTCAAGAGTGCTTACCTGACTTCTTCATAGAACTCACCACCCTTTGATTCTTGCAACACTTGACTTTTAAAGTCAATTTGGATCAATACCATCAAGGAAATATGCCTCCTACGACTTAGAGCATCGACAACCCAATTCTCCTTCCCCTTGATATAAATGATGTTGAAATCATATTCAGATATTAGTTCCAACCACCACTTTTCCTTGCATTAAGATTAGGTTAGGTAAAAAAATACTTGACACCATGGTGATCATTCTTGAGTTCAAAGGGTTTTCCCAATAGATAGTGTCTCCATATCTGTAATACATGTACAACTATTTCTAACTCTAAATCATGTGAAGCATAATTTTTTTCATAGGCATTTAGCTTCCTTGACTCATAAGCTATGACTCGCCCCCAGTGCATTAATACTCCACCCAATCCTTCTCTCGATGCATCAGAAATAACAATAAAGTTACCATATGGATATGGTACCTTAAGTATCGAAGCCATGGTCAACTTTTCTTTGAGTAGATCAAATGTTGCTTGACATTTCTTTGTCCAATCAAACTTCATACCTTTCCTTTGCAAAGAAGTGATGGGAAATTCTATTCTTGAAAATTTTGCAACAAAATTATGATAATACACAGCCAAACCCATCAAACTTCTAACTTCTGACATATTCTTGGACACTAGCCACTCAAGCACCGCTTTATCTTCACAAGATCAACTGCAATCTCATCGGCTAAAATTACATGACCTAAATATTGTACCTCTTTTTGGAAGAAGGTACTATTACCTATTTTTCATTCAAGCATTCGGGTGCAATCTGATTGACAACAAGTACACTTTGAGAGTTCCCCATACAACTTATGTTCTCTCAATCATTGAAGCACAATATCCAGATGCTTATGATGTTCCTCTTCATTCTTGGAGTATATTAAGAAGTCGTCCAAGAAAACCAACCCAAACCTATTCAAGAAATCCCTAAATACATTAAATTCATTAGGTTCATGAATGTTTTTTGGCACATTCGTGAGTCCAAAAGATAAGACTATGAACTCGTAATGACTGTATCTAGTCCTGAAAGTTGTCTTGAAAATATCTTCGTCCTTGATTCTTAGTTGATGATATCTAGAATTTAGATCAATCTTAAAAAAATCGACACTCCCTACATCTTATCAAGGATATCATTGATACATGGCAACAAATATTTATTCTTTACCATTTATTTGTTAAGAAAAGAATAATCAATACACAAGCGCAATGTACCATATTTTTTCTTTACAAAGATCAATGGTGCTCCCCAAGGTGAAACATCGGGTCTTAAATTAGTCCTTCAGACAATAATTCTTCTAATTGTGCCTTCAATTCCATAAATTTTGTTATGGTCATCTTATACGGTACTCTCGATATAGGTTTCGACCCATGAACTATGTAAATGGAGAAATCAAACACTCTCTTGGGAGGTAATCCAGGTAGTTCTTATCTGATTTCCCAGTTTCCACCACTTCTCTTTCTTCAACTTCTTGAGAATCTTGAGGTTCATAATACATAGCATCATCTTAAAGGATGAATTCCTTGTATTCCTCAAGTTTATCCACTTTTACTATGAAGAGTTGACAACCTTTCTTTTTCGCCCTATGCATTTGCACAACTGAAATCTATCACAATTTCACTTCTCTAGGTGTTCGTTGCAATGACACTTGGTTACCTAGATCATCTAAGCATTCTACAGTTTTAACATGGCAATCCACTTTAGCTCTATGCTTCCATAACTATTTCATTCCTAAGATGACATCATAAGAACCTAAGGAGGCTATGTACAAATTCACCTTCATAGAGAAATTTGGAAGTCCTAACCTTAGTTCTAATATAGTAGCTATTAATTGAGACTCCCAAGTCAATACAAAACTTTCCAATATAATTTTTCACCAATATGAAAACATGTGACATCATCCTCCTATAAAATAGGACCTCCTAAAGTGGGTACCAAATTCCTAAAAAGTAGGGATCTTGCCATATGTCATCACCTACCATGTAGGATGCCATCTCAACGGTATGACCCACAAAGTGAATTGAAACTTAGGAAGTTTAATACATTAGTATAAATTAATATACATATAATAATCAATTAATTAATGCTAGGAGTCAAAGGTTGATACACCTTAATCCCAACAAGTAAATTTTCTAGAGGTCATTAGTGTGTGAATGGTGAGAGAAAAGATAATAATCATTGAGAATGAGTTTGAAGAAGAGGAATATGTAGCTATAGAAGAACTAGACATGGAACTTGAGCATGTGAAAATTCTAATGAGAAAGAAAACCTTACTATCTCTATTCATGCATTGAATGGGATAAGAACACCACAAAAACTTAGAGTGGTTGGTTACATCACCATGATGTTTTTTTATTATAACCTCGTATAGTTAGGAAAGTTACACAACACACACTAAATATTGAGTAACAAAAAATACCACCAAAAGATCCATGTAAATTCAAACCATATGATAAAGAGATATAAATGTGACTACTATTGTTGATAAGAATGTGGCATACTTATTTAACCCCACACAAATTAATAATTTTTCTCCTTAATAAGAGGTAGAGAAAAGAGAAAAAAGTCTATGTTTGCACTATGATAGTAAATGTTCTAGAGGTCATTAGTGTGTGAATGGTGGGAAATATAATAATAATTGAGAATCAGTTTGAGGAAAAGGGATAAATAGCTATAGAAGAACAAGATGTGGAACTTGAGCATGTGAATTATAATAATCAAGAAAACCCTACTATCTCTATACATGCATTGAATGGGATAAGCACACAATAAACATTTAGAGTGGTTGGTTACAGTACCATGATGCTTGTTTATTATAACATTGTATAGTTAGGAAAGTTATGCAACAAGCATTGAATATTGAGCAACAAAATTTACCACCAAAATATATTGATGTAAAATCAAACCATAGGATGGAAATATATAAATGTGACTAATCTTGTTGATAAAAATGTGGTATACTTCTTCAAACCCCACAAATTAATAAGATTTCTTCTTAACAAGAGGTAGATAAAAAATAAAAAAGGTCTATGTTTTCACTATGATAGTAAATGCTCTAGAATCCATTAGCATGTAAATGATGAGAAAAAGAAAATGATAATTGAGAATGAGTTTGAAGAAGAGGGATAAGTAGCTATAGAAGAACTAGATGTGAAACTTGAGCATGCAAATTCTAATGAGCAAGAAAACCCCACTATCTCTATACATGCATTGAATGGGATACACACACCACAAGAACTTGAGTGGTTGGTTACATCACAAAGAAAAAGGTGGCATTGTTGGTTGATACAAGTAGTACACACAACTTCATTTAGTAAATATTGGCTAATGAGCTTAAGTATTTTGTGTATCCAATCTCTAATTTATAGGTCATGATAGTTGATGGGAAATAAATCTCTTATGATGGTAAATGCCATCATATAAAACTATCAATGGGAAACTATTTTCTAGATTTACAAATATTTTCCATCCCAATTGTGGGAGCATATGAAATTTTGGGTGTGTAATGGCTTAAATAATTGGTAACATTATCCTTTAATTTTTATGACCTATTCATGTTTTTTAGTACAAATTGCCAAAGTACAAACCAATAGGATTAAAATCACCATTGAGCCAAATTATTAAGTCCAATAGGATGCATAAATTATTAAAGGAAGGATCTTATGGCATAGTGACACAACTACAATTTTTAGAGGCACAAGAAGTGAAAATTCAAGATCCTTGATTTTACTTGCCTAAAAGTTTTAAAATCCTTTTTAACAAATCTATTTGATGGGTATCATGAAATCATTACATCTAGAGTAGGTCTTGTTTTAGCAATAACAAATGGAAAAAAATGATCACAACCTACATTCAATTTGATAAGGGAGAAAACAAGGAGAAAGTGTGACAAAATGCAAACACATGGGGATGAATTGCAAGACAAGAACACAAATAAATAAAATTAAGAACAAGTTTTTCAATAAACAATCTAGTTTAAATAAAAATAAATTTGTAGTGGTAAATTAATGACAAAAATCCATCATGATGGGAAAAGTCTACTCTTTCATTGTTCACAAGCAATTTGTATTTGATCTTTGATGTAGGGGTTAACCTAATTAAAACATACAACACTCAATTTAAAATTGGTAGCTTAATAGTTTAGCCATTGGGCCATTTTTGTGCATTGTAGTTAGTAGCATTTTCTATGTGTTTGACCTCGGGGTGTAGACTGGTTGGTGGTGTTGTTGGATGAGCAACCCATCGACCCAGGTTCAAGCCTCGTTCGGTACCCAAGTCGACTTACCCTGCCGCACACATGGTGGGTCCCATGTTGGTTACTACACGACCCAATGGGATTAGAATTTCCTCACTCGCCCCTTCCTGACCCCAACTTGACAACTTGTAAGACCAAGGTAAGGCAGGTTGGGCGTTGGGTCGAGTCATGGGGATACCCACTGAGATACCAAAAAAACAAAAAAAACAAAAAAAATGCTATGTGTGCACTTTTTTTTTTATAATAATAAGCTTGTTTACATGCATAGGAAATTTGGTTAGATGTTGTAGTTATAATTTCCTTGATAGACATGTATGCAAAATGTGGAAGCATTGTGTTGGTTATTTTTTATGCTATTAACTAGGTTTGTCTCCTAATCTACCTATGGAATTGCCAATTCCAATCAAGGGAAGCTCAGAGGACCTGGACCAACTAACGAGGACTTTAAAATAACCTCCTACACTTCAGGCTCTGCAAGACCCGGGAGGGTGATCCCTTTAGCAATATCAACAAATTGAAACACATACATAATAGAATATTGCTCAACAGATAATCTCATTTAATGACTCAACATAATAGGATAATACTTAATAGAATTGGCTATTCATCGGTAATATCAACTACTTGGAGCATGAGATAACCATAACACTATAACACAAGGATTTAAAATGGTTTTGAATTTTGAAGATTGGGGACCACGCTGAAAACAATAGAAGTATAATACTTGACCAGTGCCAAAAAATGGGCTATGGAGTCACATAACTAGCATTCATCCTACAGTGTTGAAAATGTTATGAAGATCCTTACAAATGTTATCACATTATGACAACCAGATCACTGAAGTTTTATATGATAACTCTTCTTATAAATCCATTTGAAACATAGTATTCTTGTCACATATGTTGAAGCAATTACACTATCCTATGAACAAAAGGCAATAATAAATGCACCTTGTGCTTCATTAAAGCAATTACATTATTCCAATAATAGAAGGCAGTAACATATATCACTCTAATGCAGCAAATGTGCATGAAAAGACTCGGATAATCTTATTATTGAATCAAAAAGAGTAATACATCTTAGAAATGGAGACAATTATCAGCTAAATATAAACATGAGAACACAATTCATAACAGACACTTTTAGATTTAATGACTCAATTACATTTCTCCCAGCTATACAATTCTACCCAGAGCTTCTGCCTAACTTGCAGAACTTTCAGAAATTGGAAATCCCGCCTCTTCTTTTTTACAATGAGAGAAGAAAAGAATAAAAGAGAAACATAAATAGCCCTAAGATCAATCTGATCCGTAGATGCCATCCAGAAACTCAATCCATCGTTGATCAAGCAACTGCTCAAAACCTCTCTCATCTCTCTGTAACTGAATTTGCCTCTTTTTGCCCCTTGCTGTTAATTGCTCTCCAACAGAAAATTCGCCCATGTGATGGAAATCTCAATTTTACCCGTAGCTGGAAAATACTCCTTGTGCCCGTGAAAATTCCTTTATTTTTCTGTTCTTTGCCCATTTTATTCTTTACTATGGCTGCAAATATTTGCACCAATAATATTTGCTTATAATGTGAATATCAAACTCACTTTACAACATATTCCCATGCTTTCACTTTTATTTTATATGCCCAACAAAGAAAATGTTTCCCAGATAAAACATTCCCTCATATACATTACTTTCACATGCATCATTTTGAAATATTTGTCACTAAGCCCCAACATTTACCTGGGCCATTCATTTTCACGTGACACTTCACACAACAAAGGTAGTTAAATATTTCACATTGAAATATTTAATCACAAAATTTTATCAGACAAAACATTTTGCCCATCCCCCCTTTCACTTATTCCCTGGCAATAAATCTTTACTCAATCAACATTTTAAAATAGTTTCCCATTCAGCATTATATGGACAAAATATTTAACTTTTAAATGTTCTCCCAAATAAAATATAATAACCCTCAATATCTGATCGGGGTCTTCAAAATTATTTTAAATCATTTTCATGTTCTCACATTTATCGGGCGCTGATTTTATATTTTCACGGGAAACATTTCAACCTTGTTTTTTAAATGTTTTTCTTTTGTGGGAAATTAAAACTATCAAGCCCCATTTACACTTTACCCATGGAAAGGTACCCGCTTGATGAAGACTTTTCCCAGGCCCACTCCTGCCACACGTCACAAGCCCATGATTTCACGAACACTAAACTCCCTTCAGTTTAGGATCACGTGATGGTGGGCAGTGATGGAGATTTAGCTAGATCTTGATCTTCATTTTCCACTGTAGATCTCAACCTTACATCTTTCACTTGTTGCCCTAAATTCCTTGTCGGGTAATGCTTGAATTTTGCAAGTTTTCGCTGGTTCATCGCAGCGAGAGCCATTCTCTGCAACTTCAATGGCACTAGCCGTCCTCCAATCTGGTGGTTGCCATTTCCCTTATACTGGCAAGTTTCATCTAATCCAAAGTTTTTAGGCCTTTTCAACAAAACCATTATGTGCTCATCCTGCTTCAACTACAGCGTAGTTTTCCTTGCATTGCTTGGGTTTTAAAAGATTTCAACAGCTCACTTTGAATCAGCCCCCTCTATCCTTGCATGCTTTGATAGATATTTATATTCTTTATTATTCTGGTTGCTACGCATGCATTGCTTTAATGAATGTCTATACCTCCTTTTAGCACGCCCATCTGTTATTTGCATGCTTCAAAAGCAATTTCAACAATTTCATTTATCATATGCTGCAGCATGCCTTTTGCGTAAAAGTTGCTAAGGCATTTTCAGTGAATTCATTTTGGACATATCCTGCATTCGTTGACTATGGCATGCTCTTTAAAATGACATTTTAAAAGAGAAGCATTTATTTGACAAAAATTGTGCACCCTTCATTTTACCACTTCCTTTCTACTTTGATGGATGCTCTTTAAGACAATTTCATGTGCCTTCAACCATGTATTCACTGTGTTGATATGGCGCCACATGTGCCTCATTACCTTACACGTGCCTTCTTTGATGAAGCCTTTATTCATCATGTTGAGGTTTCAACGCATCTATTTTGTGTCTTCCCTGTAGCAACCATGGCATACAATCTGTCCAAGGAAAAACAAACATAAACATGCCTCGATGGCATCCTCTTGGTAGTGTGCAACATGCTCTATTTAGCGTCTGGGGTTTTTAGAGGAATCCCTCTATTCTCTACACTTTTGATGATTGTTCATACTATATTTTGTTTGAAATTTTTTAACATATTTCAACATATCTATTATTTGGTGCGCTTCATTCCATTGAGAACACATTTATTTAAGAGATTTTTTCAAACAGTTCATGCCTGCTCTGTCCTCCATTGTAGGTGCCCCTTCTCATTCATCATCTATCTGTTACTTACAAGTTTCAAGAGAATTTTCAACCAACGCATTCTGTGCACACATCTGCATTATATCAAAATTTCTAAGACCTTGTCCATCGTTCCCTGCATTCAACATTCCATGAGACCACACTTATTTAAGAAATCTTCCCTTTGTCTTAGAAACATGCGCCATGATTGCCTCTGTTTAGCTTTAAAAATTCACTTTCTATCACCTTTGTAGATTGCATTTTCTTTAGAGTTACTAAGGTCTTTTCAACAAACATTCTTTGCATATCTATCTTCTCATCATAATGTATTTTGAATTCAGACTTAAAGAAACATTCTTCGAAGACCAATAAGCATAGAGAGCATAGAACAAATATCAATTATGTGTTCCCTATATCCCCTGTGACTGTGGCAAGCTCGAGCTCTGATGATGAATACCCATACTGTAGTTGCAGCACCACTTCCTCTCAGCAGCAACTATGGTGCTAATCCTTAATGCATTTGTGCCTTCATTTGGTCCTTTTAACAAATACACTTGATGCACTGTGTATTGGCTAGGGCATTCTCTTTTGTGCTGGCACCATGTATATTACACTCTATTTTCTTTAAATCCCTCCATCTAACCATAGTATCTATCTATTTCCTCTCAAAGGTGTACAACTTGTGATTGAATTCAATTTCCAAATGGAGTCTTCACACATGACTCACCCTTACAACTTGATTTTTCATTTACATATGATTTCATATCCATGGTGAAAATCTTCAACATAATTCTCATCCTCATCAAAAGATGTGTATTCATTTCAATATGCACTAGCAACTTTCTTGTTAACTTCACTTTTGCAATGAATGCCATATTTATCAGCCATTTACTATATATAGATCCTCAAACCCTGAGATTGGTTCCTCGACACTTGATTACTTGTCATATAGATACACAAACACCAACATTAACTTATGGTCGTTGGATCTCTCTATGCTTGGACCAGTGTCATCACTTATCTGGCCCTGACTGTAACACTGCAACACTTACATCTTCAAAACTGAGTGAAGCATGTCGGGTCCCCACATGGGCCCGGCTAAAAAAAAATTGTTTTCACACAACTTTCAAGCTCAAACTGATCTGAGACAACCTTTGAATGCATCTAGAGTGGAAATTCAAAATGGGTTCTCATCAAAATTGCTTTTCAGGCACTTCTGGGAAACAGGAAAAACTGGTCAAGTAAGCTCTAGAATTGGCTTTGAAAACTAGTCAAACGACCTCCAGGAGCCATAAAAACTTGTAGACATGTAGCCATTCATCCCAAGAATGCAACGCAAAATACAGCTCGGCAATAGGAGTCACGAGGTAAAAGATATTGGTTGTCAAAGTTGCTTACTTGAACTTTCTGCAACAATTAGCTATTCTGAACTAGTTAAAAACTCAAGAGATCACCTCGTTGCAAAAATATCAAATCAACTCCTAACGAGATGCCACTAGACACACAAGCACATTTAGGCACACTGAAAGTGTGTGAAAGAGGAATTTGCATGAATCATCACCCATCAAAAGATATGAGGTGTCAAAGTTGACCACCTTGAAATGCTGTCAGGAATGCAACTACAAAATAAGAGAAATTACATTTGGTTTTGACCTGCTAAAAATAGCAAATCAACTCGTGAGACCCTGAAAACTAGCACGTGAGCTCATTTAAGCATGGAGAATGTAGAACAATATTCAATTTGACATGACGATCAAATGGTAGCAAAATCCAAGCTCAGACAAGAGGCAACTTTGCAAAATTGGACATTTGTAAACTACAAAACAGTAACAAAACCCTCAAGCTTCAATTTTTGAAACCCTAAAAATACTCATCGTGGGAAGCTAAAAATTGACATGCACACTCACATAGGACACATGAGTGTGCCTGCAAAGATATTTTGCATGAAAATCAACGAGTTTCAAATTACGACCCTCCAAAGTAGGTCATTCAGACATATTCATTAGGTGCACTTCTAAAAGTGCATAGGCAAAATTTTGATATGGGCATCTCAAATTTGCAAAATTTGAGAGTGCCAACAGGCAGGAGGTCTGGCTGATTAGTATGGGTCTCACAGAAGGAAGTTGCATTCGGCGAAGGATAAAACCTTTGGTATAATGTCTGGCCGAAGAGGTGAGGTCACAGCAACAAAAGCGGCATCGGCGGGAGTCATCTTCTTTGGCATATGGTCTCAGCAAATTCACAAAGTCACACCGACATGCCACAAAGGGATTTTATCAGTAATCTTTGATGAGAGAAATAATAAGTCTCAGTGACCAAAGAGTGAACATGCGGAGGCTTTCGCCGAGACATGAGGTTTCTATAGGACATCTCCCCGACAAGAGAATGCTACAGTGACACATTTGGAACAAAGAAAACATGTCGATGTGACTACAGCGAGGTCTTGGTGACAACGTGGGTCTGTAAAATTTGAAAGTTTCACCGAAGGGTTCTCCCTTTTCCATAAGGTCTCAGCGAAGGGGGAAAGTTTCACCGAAACAAAAGAGTTCGGAGGGAACAAGAAGAGATTGGTAAGACTCTAAGCGAATGAAGTGCCTTCGTTGTGATGTCTTACTGCCGCGAAAAGTCTTGCCGATCAAACAATCCCTCCTCGAACTCAAATAAAATCTCACCGAGACAAAGAGACTTCGATGGAAGGTCTCAGCGAAACAATAAGCTCTCAGCGACACTTCATACTATCGGTATAATCTCTTGCCGATTCAACAGGATCTGGCTGAAATTAAACAAAGTCGCCAAAGGACAAGACCTCAGTGTGAGGTCTTAGCGAAGTTCGAAGGTCACACCAAAATGAAAGAACTCGGGGAGACTCCAAAAGAAAATGAAAGCTTTGCCATATGGTCTCAGCGAAAGGATGTAGTCTTGCCAATGGGTTTTTGCGAGCTCAATATGATTTCTATAGCTCACTGAAACGTCTCACCGACTGTCTTGTGTCATGCCGATAACTGCACAATGGTGAAATCGTATCGGGGAGACACTGATGGTGTCTCACCGACATACGGTGTTGATTGGACCACCTTTGACCACCTGAGGAGCTCACTTGGCATGTGCCCGACCAACCAGAAGGAGCCAAAAGAGTGACTCATCGGTCCCTTTGACCGATTGACTACTCCTACGAGGGAAGATCAACAGAATGCAAGCAAGATAGATTCCTTCTGAGAATAGATGGCGATGGATCAACTCGGGAGATGGCGTTCAGATCTAGAGGAAGGCTCGATGGTGCTTCCATAAGACAGTCAACAAATAGAGAAGTCTAGAATAGAAAGGGAGGCAAAGGAAAGAAGAAATTGTGACTCAGAGGGACAGCTGTGGCAACTATTGGCAAGGAGGTAGATCAATATTAATGAAGATATTTTGAGGATTCAAGGCACCCCCAACAGAGTTCGAAGGTGGACACAAAGACAGGAAAGTTAATGTTGCAGCTCCCAAAAAGATCTAAAAAGGCTTCTCATGAGGGTAGAAATCCTTCCAGCAATATGGACAACAGGGCTCCGCATTGAATGCAGTTTTGACTTTCTTCAGAAAGATCTGAGGGTCGACTCTCCAGTATGCAGATATTTTGTAAACCCTAGTGTAGGGTACAACACATTCCTATTGATACATTCTGTATATAAGGCATTCTTGCCTCTTTGTAAAGGTTAGAGTTTTTACGGTTGGAACTTGTAGAGCACTTTTAGATTAGAACTTCTAGGTTTTAGAGAACTTTTAGACTGAGAACTATTTAGAGTTAGAACTGTTAGGATTTAGTCAGTTAACAGAAGGAGATAGAGTTGCATCTTGATTCTTAGTAATGAGATCTTCTCTTGTCTTCTTGGTTAGCAGTTAGATTTCAGTACAGACTGTAATTTATTTTCTAAGTTCTCTTAGTGTAGTTGGAAACAATTTGGAGCCATAGATTCTCTATACACTGGTGATTGTGCCAGCTTTGTAAATATTGCTTATCTGTTTTATTGACAATAGAAGCAATCAGTGTTTAATCTACTTCATGTTGTGTTCCTGAATGATATTTGTCTTAATTGATCATTTGATTTGTGAAGTCTTCAAGGAATGAAATGTTATTTGTGTTTTATTTAAATGGTAATTAAAATATGTTATGCGAATTAGCACTGTGTATGAGGGAGACTATGTGTCAATCACAAGTTTACTTTGTTCTGCAATTTTGGTTTACAAATTCCTTGAAGTTAACAAGTCTGATTAAGGTTGGATGAACTATTGTTCTTTTATGTTTCAAAACTCTTACTTATCTTTTTATATTTCTTTAAAAACCCCTGTTAAAGTAGGTTTTGTTTCATGCTTGATCTTAGAACAATCCAGAAGCTCAACACCAGCAGGCCCCTTGAATATTACTATTGCATTGACCACTGAGTAACATCAGTACAATTGAGACCCAACTACAAAGACCTTGGGAGCTAAGGAATCCATGTGTTACCTTTCTCTTTTAGGAGAAGTAGAATAGCAATATTGTGTTTTCATTATTGTGGTGCCAAAATCATCATCAACACACACTTTGAGTAGTATACCTCCCAATACTAAGTGGAAAATTAAAGATTGTCTTACGAATTTTTTGGCATTCTTTATGGACTATGATAAAATTTCTACATAACTCCATTAATATCCACTTGTTAGAAGGATACCTAGGTAACATGTATGGGCACCCAATGTAACAGCCTATGCTCAAATATGTGAAAGTAGGAAATTGTAGGAAGATACATCCAAACTTGCTAGCAACCTTGAAGGCTTCATCTGATACCCTTTTCTTCTCAAGATTCACATAAAAAGTGAAAAGTAGAGGCATAAAGAAAGCATCAATGACTCTCTCAAAATGCTTGATACTATTTCTCAAGGTGATTTGGGAGTAGAACTCATATACTGGCACAAGATTTATGTTACCTTAAAGCCTGTCTTATGAATTTTTTGGGGTTTTTTATGGACTATGATCAACTGTCTACATAACTCCATTAATATCCACTTGTCAGAAGGATACCTAAGTAACATGTATGGGCACCCAATGTAAAAACCTACTCTCAAATATGTAAAATTAGGAAATTGTAGGAAGATACATCCAAACTTGCTAGCAACCTTGAAGGATGCATCTGATACACTTTTCTTCTCAAGAGTCAAATCAAAAGTGAAAAGTAGAGGCATAAAGAAAGCATCAGTGACTCTACCGAAATGATTGATACTATTTCTTAAGGTGATCTAGGAGTAGAACTTATATACTGGCACAAGATTTATGTTACCTTTTGTTGACAATCTTGGAAACTGTCTCATAACATCATACACTAGGTAGGATTCCATGTAAAACTTTAATTTAGTTTGTACATTGATGAGCTACTCATGAATCTTATCACTTATTTGAGTTCCCCAATCTATGTACTTTCCTCCTTCTGATGATTCAGATATACTCGTACATCCAATCTTGAAAATGGAATTAAATAGGAAAATGTTTCAACCTACTTATAAAAGTAATCATATCTTTGACATTCTCTTTGAAATTACTTGATGGAAGACCTTTTGGCCATCTACAGATAGTGGGCCTTGGATTCTTCAACCATTGAGAATTTACCAATAGTTTAGCTTTATTTGGATCTTTGTCATAAACCTCATGTGCTTGTTGAATGGAAACATTTGTATATTTTTCCATACATGGAACCTCAAAAACTATATCAAAGAACGCTGGATCCAACCTCATCATGATTTGTCTAGAAGAGTCTCTCACACTTTTGTCCTCCCTGATATAATGCAAGGCAACCTAAAGAACAAATTTTGTGTAGTGGGAAACAATTGGAAATGAAGACATTGCGTGTAGGTTGTTGTGGATGATTGCTCACAAATTTTCTTCTAATTGTTGCTTTTATGTTATTTTCACAAAATCATCACCAATCTCTGTGTCCTTGATTTCATCAACCTTCAAGGTCACAATGGTAGGCGAATAAATGTCTTGGTACTTTTACTTCATTTTCTCTTTCTTAGAAGATAATGGAGACTCTTTTGTTGTCATCTAAGAGTACCAAAGACCAATGAAAATTAACCTTCTAGGATTACCTAATGAGAGCTTCAAAGAAACTACAAAAAATAATGGATTAGGAAAAGTTAGGAGTATATGAATTATGAGAGTGATTTGGAATGCATGAATCAAGCAAGAATTTTGAAATGAGAAAATGTGAGCTATGAAGCACAGAAAATGGAGCAATAGTAGTGAAATGAGGTTCAAAGAGAAAATTAGATATTTTTTTGAGCGTTTAGTGAAAAAATGTCTTTTGTGCAAGGGCACTAAAAATCAGCCCCTTTACATTTGAGAAGTTCTACCTTTGATGCTCAAGTGTTGAAAATTAATTCTATAGAATTACTTTGAAGACTTTGATGATTTTAATGTCCGGGAACTAAAAATTAGTGCTATAACATCTGAGGGGAAAATCAATTTCATGCTTGAGCGCTAAAAATATCTACTTTTACATGCCCTAGCATGATGTTCAATCAAATGAAAAAGTGGACATTTTCAGCACTTTCGCATGAAAAGGGAAGACTCATCATTTTGTAGGAGCGGTGATTTTCACCACTCCTACAAAAAGGAGTTGGGGAAAAGCTATGGATGTGGAAGCAATGATTTTCACCACTCCTGTATAAAGGAGGAACTTTTGCATTGTTGAAGCGGAAAAAAAATGGAGCTATGGCATTCAATGATTTGGAAGAAAATTAGGTAAAAAAATGAACTTGACTCTAAAAAAAGCATAAAAAATTAATGCTAACACACACCAAAAAAAGACCCAAGAAACAAAGACAAAAGAAAAACATGAACATTAAAACCTAGATACATTAGGGAAAAGGGAAAATGATGATAAAAGAAGAATGCACCTATTAAAAACATGGAGGAAACAAAGAACAATAATGAGGAAAAGTGAAAAACTCACTTGGTGAACAATGGTGGAAGTTAAAAGATGAAAACCCTAGTTCAGTCACCTACAAAATCTGCCAAGACAATTTTGGTTGAAGTTTGCAAGATGACCGACGTGAGGAAGGAGAACGAAAATGAGTTAAAATGAAAATACATAGACTTAAAATTACTTTAATAATTCACTAAAAAGATTTAAAAAGGAGTCATTGATAAAATAAAATTTTATTAATGACCATTCATGCAGAAGGGGGGGAAAATGTAGGAGTGGTGATTTTCACCTTTCCAACATTTTCAAAATGTTGAAGATGCATAAGTGGCAAAAAAGACCACTTTAACATTTAGAATACTTGATGGAAAATCACATGTCAAAGCACTAAAAATTAGTGCTCAAACATCTAACATGAGGTGAGTGAAAAGTGTAGGAGCACTTAAAAATAACACTCCAACAATTGGAGAGATTTCATGACTTAACCCATGTAGGAGTGTTGAAAATCAGCACTCTTACATGAGCTAAAAAATTTATAACTCCCAAAGGATGAAAATTAACAGAACATATGTTTTGAATATTTTCAAGAAATGAACAAGGACAAATGCTCAAATGGAAAATTTGAGGCCTAGGACTATGCATTAAGGCCATTCAAAATTTTCCTTGTTTTGTATTCTTGAAGTACACGAACCTATGAAACTGATAACTTTCGTAGCAGGTTATCCCGTGAATCGAGCGTAGATAGATTCGAGGATATCAGCTAGCTCTAGATGGGGAACTTCCTTCAATTTTTCTTAGAAAAAAATGGAGGGAGAAGAACTCCAGACTCCAAGAACCTTTATCCATCCATTGGGCATAGAGTCAGGCGAAAAAAATAAAAATACTTAAAAAGACTCAAAAATAAAGACACAAAGACTATAAAAATATTTACATTGAAAACTTGTCACCTCATTGTGTAAAGTGTTCCAGATGTTTTCCACTATGGGGAAGAGTAAATAGTGTCCCATATTCATATGCCAAAAGATAGCTATTTTCACCATGTAGATAATAAATCTTGAATGGTCTCATCCATAGTGAATCAAACTTTCCATGCATACCTTTTGGCTCTCTTCTATTGTCCTATAAGAGAACAAGATCACCAACTTGAAATCCACGAGACTTTTCCTTCTTGTCGAAAATATTTTCCAATTGTTCTTAATGATCTGTGATACGATTTGGTACTTGAACTTGTTTTTCCTCCATTTTAGAAAGATATATTTATCACTTATCAATTGAACTATCAAGAGTCTCATCCTCAATGGCCTTAACCAACTTGAGGGCATGAAGTTCTAATGTAATTGGAATTTTAGCATTCAACCCATACAAGAGCTGAAAAGGAGACATGCCTATCACCCCGCTTTGGAGTGATCCTATCTAACCACAAAGCATCATACAAATCTTTGTGCTAGAAATGTTAATTTTCATCCACAAGCTTGCAGATAATAGTCACCAAGTTTTTATTGCTAGATTCAACCTAGCCATTACCTTGCAACTAATAGTCGGATGAATGAGATAACATAATACCAAGCTCAAAAAAAAAACTCAATAATCTTGCTTGACAAGAAAGTAGAAGTATTATTAGCAACAATTTTGTTCAGCACACTAAACCTGGATATGATATTTTTCTTCAAGAAATTACCCACCACCTCTGAAGTAGCATGTTTAAGTGGAATTTCCTCCACCGATTTGGTGAAGTAATTGGTTCCAATAAGAACATAAATGTTTCTTTCACTTGAAGGTGGATTTACTACACCAATAAAATCAATTCCCCACTATTGGAAGGGCTCTTCAATGACAATTGGTTTCAAGGTAAAGCTGCCAATTTTAGTTTACCTACGAATTGCTAACATAGTTTGCATTTATGCACCCATGAGTACACATCTTGAAAAAGTGTATGCCAGTAATACTTTCCTCTCAATATTTTATGAGTTGTAACTAGTACTTATAAATTTCCTCCACATGCTAAGTCATGATAAGATTTCAACAACTTTTGTTGTTGTGCTTTGTCAATACAATGTAAGAAAGTACCATCTAAAGCACGCTTGTACAAACCATTGTCCCATAAGACAAAATTTCATGACTTTAGTTTAATGGTTATTTTATCCTTTGGAGTCAAATGATTTAGAAATTCCCCATAAGTGATAAAATGAGCAATTTTTTAATACCATTCATTAGTAGTACTGACAAACAACACCATTGGAAACTCATTTGAACTTACATCTTTAGATTCTAAAACTTCTTCATCAGGATTATTATCAACAATAATCTGACATAACCCTCATCCACACACCAGCTTGGTAGGATTGATTTCCATGTCATATTATTGTATCTTACCAATCCAATTATCCCTTTTTGTACCAAACTCTTCCTATGTCAAAATAGACTTGACAGTTGAATTTGGAACCAAGACTTTAACATGGTTGTTAAGAATGTAAAATTGGAAATGCTTTACTTCCTTAACCATATCTAAAGAATGCTTCTCCATTTAGGAATATTTCAGCTCATGGTTTTTTAGAGGATAGCTCATGAATACAATCAAGGATTCAAAACCCTCACTATTCTCTTACACCAAAATTGTTAAAGGTGTATACTCAAAAGCATAACTATACATGATATACTCCTTTGTGTAATATGGGTAGACTAAATCCCACACATGAGCAATAGCCTCTTTGATATCATCAAACGTAGCTTTTCCTTCTACTTTCCAATGAAAAGTGGTAGTTCCTTTCATCATGTTAACAATATGACCCATTCTTCTCTACAAAATACAATACAAATCTTTGCAAAAAAATCACCTTACCAAAGAAAGAGTGAACAACTTTCTTACTTGATGGAAAATTAAGAGGTTCAATACTTTTTTCTCTTTCTAAATCAATCTTGATACCTTCTTTGGACCCTATGTGACCAAGAAGGTTACCTTATGTAACCCAAAAAATTGACTTCCTGGGATTCAAGGAAATGCCATGTTGTCAGCACCTCTCCAAAATTTTCATCAAATGGTAAAAATGTTCATGACATTTCTTAGAAAAGATTGTAAGATCATCAAGATAAACTATAATGAACTTACCAAGTACATCATAGAAAGCCAAATCCATTGCATGCTAAAACATGGCACCAACATTAATAAGACCAAAAGAAATTATGCGATATGCAAAATTACCCCATAACATTGTAAAGGTCATCTTGTGTTGATCATTTGGGCTAACTTCTATTTGATTGTACAACTGGAGAAACCATCCACCATTGAAAGTATTTTAGATCTGGTCACTATTTTAATAACTTGATCCATCATTGGAAGAGGATAGTTATCCTTGACTGATAGCCGATTTAGATTTTGGAAATCTACACAAATACAGATCTCACCGTTCTTTTTACGAATAGGAACAATATTACCTATCCATGTTGAATGATGAATAGGAAATATAATTTGCATGTTCAACATCTTTTGAATTTCTACAAGGATCGTTCCAGAAATATTTGGATTATATTTCCTTTTCTTTTACTTGTAAGGCAACGCTCCAACTTTAAATGGAATTTCATGTTACACCTCCTTTGGTCAGAAATATTTTAGATCTTCATATGAATATGCAAAGACATCCATGAATATTCTTGTAACAACTTCAAGAATTGATTTCATTCTTTAGTTGTGCAACACTTACCAATATTTACCATCTTAGGATCTGCATCAGTTCCTAAGTTAAACTGCCCAATTTATTTTGATGGGTCAGAATCTAAGAGTTGCTTCTTAACATGTAGTGATCATGCTTATAAAAAATTCTCTCAACGAATACCAACCCCTTGGGAATTTTATTTCCCTTGAGTTGTAGGAATTGTTTGCTTGTAACTGGATCAACCATAGAAATAGATTATTAGGGTGAAGAATCAATTCCTTGAAAGTACAACTCATCAAAAAAATTAGCCTTTTCCAAAAAAGTAACAATCTGATGATCATCATTAAAAAATTTCCAGTTATTTGAGTTGTTGGGAACACTTGGGTGAAAGACCAGCTCAATAGTATAGGTAGAACCATAGAAATCCTTGGGTGGTATTAGGAGCATGGTTGAAACAACTAGAGAATTAGCTCTGTCATTACATATTCTCGTAGAACTACAGAAATATCAAAGGAGTTGAATTCCTCAATGCAATCCCAAAAAAGATTACAATAATGTCTTAGTCTATCATTATTTGGTTGATACAAATTCCTTACCTAGCAGACCAATAATTTAGCATCACCTTGTGAATGAAGATTCATAATACCTTTCTTATGTGTAACTTGCATACCCAATAACAAAGCTTCATATTTAGTTGTGTTATTAGTATTGTCAAACTACAATTTAAAAGAGAAAGGAAAAACTTTTCCTTCGGGCATCTACAAAGACAATTCTGGCTCCTAAACTGGTAGAAGAACAACTGCCATCAAAATAAATTACCCAAACATCATTTGGATCACCAAGACTGATAGTATCAAAATCCATATTTTCAATCCCACAATAGTGGTTTACAATTTTTGGCCAAACTGGACACTGAAATAATTTTTTTTAACTAAATCTTCACTTTCGGGCAACTATAGCGGCTAAACCGTGAGGAATTTGAAGATGATGCAAACTAGAGTTTCATGAAATTTTGTCTGTAGATTCTAAATATATTTTTTCCAAAATTTTTGGAATCACATTGCACTTATTTTTCCATCTCCCACAAAAACTATTTTTTTCAGAAAACAACATTTTTAAAAAGTGACTCTCACTGTATAACACATAACTCTTTTTCCATGAAGGATAAAATTCTAATTCTTTTGAATTTAGATTTGTAACTCTGATATCTAGTGCTTCCACTTGGTTAGATAGTTTCTATTGAATATTTTTTCTTTAATCAAGTTTCAAAGTCAAACCAATTACAATTCAGACATAGCACGACCGATAACGCGTAACTTTTTTGTATGCATCAAAATTCAATTTTATTTTTTTGTTGGATAAAGTACTTAAATATCTGGTGCACTCATATTTTTCAATTTTTTTTTGATAATTTGCTATTTTTCCACATGTGTAGAACAAAGAGCTTGATTTTCAGTGAAAAACCTACATTCATAAGAAATAAAAAATAAATATAATAATTAAATTAAATTTATTTAAAATTGTACTTTTTGGAAAGCTTATAATAAGGACTACATACCTCCAAAAAATAAATTTTAAATGAATTCATTTGATCCTCCAAAAGGTAAATCAAAAGTGGTTTTTAATCAACATTTTGATAGGTGTAAAAGAGACTCCATTATAGGTATGGTTCAAAACTAGTGGGGTTCTATCCAAGGGGGTTTGATCTAATTTCCATCTCATGTCTTACTAAAGATTCAACATCTCCTTCTGTTTGCAAATAATATGTTCCAACACTAGAAGACTCAAATAAAATTTGAGCTCTTGGATCATCAAACTTTGTTACTAAGAATTTTGACTCCCTTTCAAGAACCAAATTTTGCATTACACCTTTTATAGGTATTCTATCCTCTGACATATCCATGTTCATCTCACCTTCAACATCTTTATAGAATTTACGTCTAAGGAGAATTACATAAGATGTTGGCACATACACAACTAAAACTATCATCTTGATCATCTTTTGAGGATACGTGACAAATGCAAATTGTTCATCCTTGATTTTTCCAATCAAAGGTACTTGCTTGTTCTCCATGGAGAAACAATGGCTAATTTTTTTGTTAGATTCAAACCCAAAGCAATAGCTACCTTGGATGGCATCACATTTTCTGATGCATCAGAACCTATGAAACAATTTCTTAACTTAAAGCCATTAACAAGTAGGGAAATAAAGAAAGGATCAATACATGCATAAGTAGCTGGAGGAACGTAAACTAGGTTATTCTGTGGAGCCTTAGGCTTTGGGGTAGTAGGAATATCTGAAGAGATTTCTTTAGATGGATTAGTGCCTTTATCCTTCACAAACTTAACAAGCCTATCAAATTGCTTAGGTTTGGCTTTCAAATATTTAGCTTTTGACATATTGATTTTTGTCTTCTTAGCATGATCAATGATATAAAAAGCTTGGAAGGAAATTTGCAATGAAGACATAGAAACTTCATTTATAGGTTTAGAAAAGGTAAAACTAGTCTTAGGAACCTAGACACTGGCTTTTTGAATAGTAGAAAATACAGGAGGACGATGATGAGTACTTGTTTATTTATTATGTCTTTCGGTTGCTAAGGTAAAGGCGAACCTCTTTTGGAAATGGCAATTGGAAGCTTATCATTCACTTGTGGAGAAGCAGCTTGAGCTTGATCAAGGTGATTTTTTTGTGACTGCATAAAGAAAGCATATGTATCTATCACCAAGTCCTCATCATCAAATTCATTTGCCATTTGTAAATAGCCAATATTGGAGTCACCAGCTGGTTATGTTTCTTCATCTTGAAAAAGATTAACATTTTCTTCTATGGGATAATCCAGTTGTGCATATTCATCTTGTTTAGCTTCATAATATCCCACTATAGTATTGGTTGGTGGAGCTTCCAAAGCAAGTCTTCCTTGTGGTGTAGGAAGATGATTCTGATTTCTTTTTCTTGAATAATTGGGGAAAGTCCTTAGAACATCCTTATAAGTACTGTTATTAGAAACTTTCTTATTCTAAGCTAAAATTTCATTAGCCAACCTTTGAAGCATAGGATCAACAAAATTAGAGTTTACATTGGAGGCTGGAGATCCTGACGCTTGCACTTTTTGTTTGTATTCATTCTTATTTCTATAGCAAGAATCATGTAATCATAAGCACCTGTAGCTAACTATTGAGCTTCTTCAACATTGGAAAGAGCTACCCTACGCAAAATAAAACTTACTTTGTGAATTTGTGTATTGATGAAGAAACACTTTAAATTATGATTTGTTGGTCTTTCCACCATAGGAATTCTTGTCACCAGCTTGTTGAATTCAGCCATGAACTCATTCATAGGTTCATGGGCCTCTTTTTGCATGGTTGTAAGTTGCACCAACAAGGCATGTCTATCTTCAATAGGTTTAAACCTCTCTTAAAACTTGGTGCAAAGAGTATTCCAACTAGCAACTACAGTGGCTGGAAGAGTATAGAACCATTCTACAACAACTCCTTGTAGAGTTTCAATGTACAACCTCACAGCAACATCTTCATGCTCAATGACAAGAACATCACAAAAAATATAAAAGGCAGCAATATGCTCATTAGGATGCTACTTTTTGTCACCTTGGAACTTCAGAATAAGCTTTCGTGAGACATGAGGAAGCTTGTGTAGAGGACCTTCCAACCTGAGAGATCCAAAAGTATTACCTCAAGGTCCTAGAGGTGGTGCAACCATGATATTTTGTATGTCAGGTACTTGAACTGGGATTCTATGAAAAATAGAGGATTCACTTGGAAGAGGAGATCTTAGTCTTTATGGAGGATAAATTATAGCTTTTTGTAATAGTGACCTTGCTCACAGAGGAGAAGGAAGTGTGTTATGTCATTGCAATAATTTGAAAAATGGGTCCACCACCCCTTGCGTCCTTAAACCTCATGTATAGCTTATGTCAGCCACAATGTAGACTTGAAACAAGGGAGATATTAATAATAAAAATACACAAGATCACAATAAGATACTGGAGTGTGCTTATTCACTTCAATCAAAAGTATGGGGATTTGATTGTGTGCTTCGTTCCCCAACAGAGTCACCAAAAAATTGTTGGGTGAAAACTTTGTAATCCCTTTTAACATATTATTAAACCTTGATTTCAACCATAGTTATGTGAGATAGAATCTCTCATCTCAAAAAGGAGAGGGGCCCTTCTTATAGCTTATTGAAACTAAGGGAAAAATAATCAAATACTCACAATAATGTACACTACAATAATGATATGGGGGTGTGTCACATTCATGATTCTCTCTTTTTCAGAGAATATGTTTTACAATGTTTCACAATTTTAACTTTTGGATGCAATACAACTTCAAATTAAAATTAAGTATTAATTTAAATATTCCTATCTTTTCAAAGCAAAGCCTAAGAATACCAATATGATAAAAATAAGTAAAAAATAAAAAAAGCTCATGGAGGCACAAAGTTGTTATGTAGTTTCTGATAATGAATCCTAAAGATAATAACTGGTGTTGTAAAATAAGCACAAATTATTCTATATACTTCACATAAATCCCATGAGTGGTGTGAATAAATATAAGCACAAATTATTATAGAGAATTCACCAATAGACTCAACAGTTTCACAATTTCAAGTAATAGGTATCACTCAAAGTCTACAGAGATTTACTCAAAATCTCTTTCAATCTCATTTACTAATCACTGTCAATTCAATCATATCATAAGATAATTGTTTCCAACACAAAGTTTGGGGTGCAACTTCACTTCTTTATTGATCAAAATTCGATTCAAAAAAATGAACTCAAAGTTTCAATATTGGTTTCACAATTGGGCAACACTTTGTTGCATAAGATAAAAAGGTGCATACTACAACAGAATCCTCTCTTATTTATAGATGGGAGAGGAGAGCTAATCAAGGAAAAACCCTAACTAACTAGTTGACTTATTCAAAAATGTTGTCCATAAATGTAGAAGAACATATTTATTTTACATGTAACTACTTTTTTTGAAATGACATGTAAAATTTCAAAGCCTATCTACATAAAGCATAGAAGAAAGTGTATGAACTATCTACATCTAGAAATATAAGAAGTTTCAGATGGTTCCTTGATCTTGGCTTGGAATTCTTTATATTTCATCTTTATCTCCTACATGACTGCCTCATCTAGACCAACTATATAGTGAATAATTGTATGAACCCTTGTGATTGACTTTCTTGCAGATGAGAAAATGTTTTTGCATCTATCTAGATGCATCTTGAGGTTGTCAAGAGAAACCTGTACATCACAAAAAGCATGCATCAAAGTCTTTGGAAAGCCTTCATCTTCCACCTACTTCATGATAGATTCTTTGAAGATTTGAGAAATCTCACTTATCAAGAGGAAGGTATGATCATCATTAAGGAGTTTTCCCAAAAAATCATCAATTCCATTCACCATGACAATATGATTCCCTTTTAGATCTTCTTGCACTTGTTTTATGTCCTCAATGAGAGTCTTGATAGCTTGTATTTGGTTTCTAAGAGACTCCTTTACTTCCACATACTTATCTTTGTCTGGAATTACCCAACTTCCACTAATTTTCTCAACTTAGTCTCCCTCATTTTCAGCCAAAATGTGAGACTTTGTTCCATCTCTTTTTTCTCTAAGGAAAGTGTTCCTTGTACCTTCTCTAATTCCAATTTCATTCTGGATACTTGAGTAGTCTTTTCATCAGCCACAACTATGAGTTGTGAACCTTGCTCAATTATTTCATCAAAAAAATCATACAACACTTTACACTTGGAGTAAAAATTCTCCACTTTTGTACTACTAGTTCCTTGACATTTACCATGGAAATAGGCTGCACATTCTCTAAGGTACCTATAATCTTTCTCAAAATTGATGCATACCACTCATCTTTCTCCTTATACATATCTATAGCTTGTTCCATTTTATTAAGTCTACCTAATAATGCATTTAGAGCCACTTTTGAATCCTCTTAGACACTTTCATTAGTTACCTTGCCAAGTTGGACCCTAGTTATAGTGTAATCTTCCATATTCACATCACCATGCTCATGTGGAGGTAATCCAATATCCACATACTTGTGACCTAACTTTTCCACATGAAGTCTTGAATGAGCCTTTGCTTTCTTTTTCCCCTTGGATTTTGGAAGAACAATCTCTTCAATATATAGCTCATCTGGGGAAATCATCTTTTTCTCACACTTAGATACTTGTGAGATTAGCCAAGGGGGAAGAAATAAAGTATTTCCTTCCTTAATTACTGTTAATTCTTGTCTAGCAGTTGCCTTTGTAGGAATGAATGATATAGTAACAATTGAGTTAGTATCAATCATGATTGCACTAGTAGACTACAAACCAAGAGGATCCTGCAATGATTCCTTCATGAACATATCAAACTAAGCCTGAGAAGACATATCATATTATGGAGAAGATAAAATTGGGATGGATGATAGAGAGCGTGAGGAAACATCAATAGTTTTCAAGATGGAACCTACAGGAGGAGTGGAAAAGATTGATGATATTGAAGGGGGAATGGTAACCTTCACTGCATGTAGAGTTGTTGTAGGAGGAGGTGAAGTAGGAAAAGGAGGTGGAGGAGTGTAAGGAACATTGGTAGTAATAGGCTATAATGTATGGGAGGTGTTGGTGTTTGAAATCAACAGGTCCAACGAATCTTGAAGACTGGCCAATTTATTATGCTCAGACTCAAAGATGGATTTGGCCAACTAATAGGAAATGGGATTGGAAAACATTCCCCCTAGTACACTTCAGGCTCTGTAGGACCTAGGTGGGTGACCATTTAGCAACAACTAAATATTTAGACACATGCTTAATAGGGTATTGCATAACAAAAAATGTTTTCAACAAATTATGCTAAGAAACATAAAATATGACTCAACATTGGCTAAGACATTGAATGAATTTCATCAATGAGCATGGAGAACATGGAAAATAAAAATAACTTAGAAAATAGAAATGAATTAGTTTTTTGATTTTAAGATTTGGTACCAAACTAAAACATAGAAGAGGCACAAAGATTGACTAGTGCCAAGAAGAGGGCTATGGAGTCATATAACCAACACTTCATCCTATAGTGTTAGAAATGTTTTAAAGATCTTTGAAAGTGTTATCACATTATGATAACAAGACCACTGAAGCTTTATTAGATAACCATTCTTACAAATCCACCTGGAAACAAAACACTCCTACTACATTTGTTGAAGCAATTACACTATCCTTTGAACAATAGGCAATAACAAATGCAGTTGACATTCATTAAAGCAATTACATTATTCACTGAACATAAAGTACTAATAATTGCAACTCAAATACAACAAATGTGCATGAAAAAACCTAGATAATCTTTGATTATTGAATTCAAAAGAGTATTACATTTCAACCATTGAGATAATTATCAGATAAAATATACTCATGAAGCTCAACTCAAAACACAATAACACTTTAGATTAGTGACTAACAACCATAACTCACCCTAGCTTTATAATTTACCTAGAGCTTTTTCCTACCTTGCAAAAATTTGAAAAAATGGAACACCTTACAAATGAGAAAAGAAACGAAGAAGAAGAAGAAGATTCAGCTCCAAAATTGATTGGTAGAAGACACGTGGCAATTTCATCCTCTGTTGATTAGCAACAAGAAAATATCTAAAAAATCATCTCTCTTCTCTCTCAATAGAAGTAACAAACTTTTCCTCTACTCTTTTCTTTGTTCACTCTTTGTTCTCTTAGCAAAAAATATCACCTGACTGTGAGAAAATTTGCACCATTTTCATTTACATCACTCTATATTTTACTCAGCCTTTTGTACAAAAGTGAAGATTTTAAAGAAAATCATTTACTGGGCAATGTAGAATATTACCCATGGTTTTGTTTACTCCACCTTTTATACTTTCACCCACCTGGTAAAGATTATAAAACAATATTTTATCAAGAAAAGTAACTTTTACCCCTACCCTTTACCTATTTTCCCAACTTCTTTTATTTATATCCTTCACCTTCAATTTATATTTAAAATATTCTTCCTTTAAATGTGAAAGGAATTCAAATAATTTCAAGGCATTATATTTTTAAGGTCTCCATCATTAAACGTGAAGGCACTTAAATATTGTGTTATCAAACCACATTTTAAAATTAAACCTTACCCTTAGAAAAATAAAAAACCTTTGAATGTTTTACCTCAGCCTTGTAAAAAAATTTCCCATGACCTTCACATTTTAATATTTTAAAACCCCATTTATTCCTTCCACTGAATGAGTTGAACATTTTGCAGCTGTGAAGATTTATGCCAGGACCACCATCCACATGGCCTAATCTCGCACACCATGCAACTCATTAGAAAACCTCATTAATTCTCTTGTGAGGCGTGCAATTTTTGGTTGAGATTTGGTACATCCCTTTTGCTTTTATTTGTCATTGGTTTCCTTGTTTCCCTAGCTTCATTCACCTTTCTACAACTCGGGTTTCTTCTTGGGCTATGGTGGTAGGTTTCCTTTCTCAAACAATTTAGATACGTTTTTCACTACTTGCATTGAATCAACCCCTTATTATAGGCTTGATGGAGTTTGCAAAACTCTATGCCAGCAATTGCAACATGGCGCTTGAACCCTTGATCTAGTGCACCCCTTTATCATTTTCAAAATGTCTTATAGGCTCATGCGCAGGCAAGGAAAGGAGGATACTGTTAGAGGACGCACCATCCAACTTTACATATGCCAATTGCATTTGCTTAAAAAAAATTGAATCCTTTTCAACAAATCCATTTTGTGTATGTGCTACAATCATGGTTCCATGTAATCATATTCATTTGGAAGTTTTGTGCAAAATGGTTTCCATGCCCTGTCTATGGTGTTGAATTACTTCTTTGGATCCCTCCATCCACAACAGTCAGTGCTTCACCGCATTCTTCATTTGGCGAGCGTGAAATCATCATTTCCATGCTTCTCATGCCCATGTTGTGGTTGTTGTCTCTCAGAGAGTGACACAAAAGTTATGGTTTGTTGAGATTTCTAAACAAGCATCTTGGAACTCTACAACTGATCTCCTTATTGGACTACAAGGTAAAGGAAATTTTGGTTGCACCACTGATGAAAATTCCCTTGTATGGTAATTGACATTAATGCAAGACAACACTTCTTTGTATTCAAGAGCTTTATATTTGTTTTAGATGCATCCCTAATCAATTAAAAATTCAAATGGAAATTACTTTGAGCCTCTACCTTCTTGCAAGATATAAGTATGCATCCACATAATCGAGGAACTTGAATAGATTAAATTGTACAAAAATGATTTGTTCTTTCAATATCATGTAGCTATTCAAACAACTTAGCAAGATTTGAATAATGTTGTGGGTTCATCCCTTGGTAACTCAAGTGAAATACCACCACCTACTCAATGAGTTTTCTCCAAGTCCTCTACTAGAAAATATTTTTGAAGAGCTTACATCTTAAAATATTTTGAAATCCCCTCTCATCTGCAAGACTCTATGTTTGGCTTGAAATCTTGCTATTGCATTCATAAGCTATGAATCAATATTTAAAATATGTTACCTACAATTACACTCACATGGTTGAGTGCTCTCTTCAAGAGTGCCTACTGTATACTATCACCATATTATTCACTTCCACCAACATGATCAATGTGATCAACCCTTGAATGTATGACTTTCCTCAAGTTGTGTGACACATGTCAGGTCCCCTTGTGGGCCTGACTAAAACAAAATTGATTTTTCTCCTTGAATTGATTTAAGAAAGCTTCTGAATGCTTCTAAAGTTAAAATTTGAAGTGGGTTATCATTAAAACTTGCTTTCAGGCATTTTTGCAGAATGGTCAAAATTGGTCAAGTTGGCTCTAGAATCCCTATGGAAAACTAGTCAAACGACCTCCTAGAGCTATAAAAATGCACAGGAATGTAGAAATTTGATTCAAGAATGCAATGCAATAGACAGCTCCGGAAAAAAGATCACGAGGTGAAAGATATTCAACATCAAAGTTGCTCAGTCAAACTTTTCTACTACACTTGTTTAGAACCAATTAAAACCCACCAAATCACCACTTTGAAAAAATACCAAATCAACTCCAGGAACCTACCACTAGAAACATTAGATCATTTAGGTACACTAAGTACATGTGCAAGAGAAATTTTATTCAATCATCAATCTTCACGAGATATTAGGGGTTAAAGTTGACCATGTTGAAAAGTTCTAGAAATGCAGATGTAAAATCGAGACAAATTGCCTTTGCTTTTGATCTCAAAAAAATAGAAAATCAAATCATGAAGCTCTGCAACTAGACCAAGGAGCACATGAATGTAGGCAGAATGGAGAGCAACAATCCTTTTGTCTTGAAAGTCATTCGGTTGTAAAATATCATCTAGAATAGGTCACTTTGTAGAACTGAGAGTTTGCAAACAGTAGAAAAGTGCCAAAACCCTCTAGCTTCACTTTTCAAAACCCTGTCAAAACTTATCATGGGAAGATTAAAATCAACATGTCTGCTCACATATGTCACATGAGTATTTCCACCAAGGGGTTTGGCTTGAAAATCAACAGGCTCCAAATTATGACCCTTCAAAGTAGGTCACTTGGGTAGATTTCTCAGGTGCACATATGAGTGTGCAAAGGCAAAAATTTTCAATATGGGCACTTCAAATTTGCAAAATTTGAAAGTCCCAATAGTGGCTCTAATTGGGGATGTATGCCCCCAGTGGGCATAGCAAGATTCTAGATCTTTGGGGAGTAGACCAAATGTTGAGTCCATAGGGTGCTCTCAAACTGCTCCTTTATTCATCCTTCTTTTTCAACTTCACTTGGTGACCCCAAGCCACCAAATGAAAAAGGCGAGTCAATTCTTTCCTCTATCAAACACCTATTTGTTAAAATAGTTGATCTCCCTCAACTCATTCTTGCATCTATCACACCACAACAACATGAGTGACTGCACTTCTACAAACACAAGTCTTTGGTTGCCTTTGAACAAGTGAAAACTTGCTCCCTATTTAGCTTTGTCATCAAGTGGCAACAAAATCACATATACCATATCACTGCCAACCTCTTCATTTTCTGATTTTGTAGCAAGTGGAAACATATGAAGATAGTGATCAAGACCACATGAGAACATGGTCTTATCACATTCACTAACCCCCTCATAATGATCATGTTCAGAGGAGATATCATGGTTGAAAACAATATGAAATCCTCTTGTGTGCTGAGAAAGGGTTGCTCATACATTTGTAATTCCTTCAACTCAATTGAACCATAGGTAAGTTTATCTTCATCCCAAAAACACAACCCAAACACATTATCATGTGTTTCAAGATTGTGAAAATTAAATTTATCAACACCCACAATACCTTCATCTACACTCAAGTCAAGGTATTCAAAAAGAACATCAACCTCCAATGCATAAGAAATGTTTTCCATCCCAAGTTCACATATGATGTCAAAATAATTCTTCAGACCACTATGCAATTCCATATGGAATGTCTCAAATGAAGATTCAGATAATTCAAAATTTAAGCCTAAGCCAAAAAATTCACATTGATTTTTCATAACATGTTAATATTTTGAATCATTTTGAATGTTATCACTTTCAAGATTAATAGGGTAAACAAAAAGAATTTCATGTGCACTAGTAACTTCATGTGCACTTTCAGCTGATAGGCTTATTGACCTATGTGCCAAAGACTCACTGTTATCTGAAATTTGTTCATTAGCAATAGAGCTAGAAGTTTCATTCTCTTTCACACTAATGTACTCACTCAAAAAAAACATGTCCATTTCCACACTATGAAGATGAGAAAGATCATCAAAGAAAGACCCATATTCAATTTCATATTGACTAACATCACACCTGTTGTCATTTGCATCACTTAGCTGCTCCACACATTGATCAAAGGTTTTGCAATGTCAACATAATTTGAAAGTCCGTCAAATTGTTTAACATTATCAATGGGTAATAAGACTGATCCTAGATCCATGTGTTTGTTATAATGCATAACTTGGTCATTCAATAATGGGCTCCTTCCTTCATCAATGTGCACCTCATCATTTTGTTCATGTATAGCTGACATTTCCATCCATGCTTCATATAAACAATCATGAGAAGAAAATACATAAGAACATTCATCAACATCTTTATCATTTATAGCACTATGTTTAGGATCAGCAAATTGAACACACATATGCTTATCTTCAAATTATTCATCACTCACAGAATTAACTTACTCCATTGATGACAAACCCAAATTACATTCCAAGTATGCATCAAATGGGATTCGATCATTCACATGGAGGAAAGTGACTTCATCAGTATTCCTATCACTGCATTCTTTAGTTGAAGAAAGTACCTCTAGATCATCCTCATAGGAGCATTCACAAGCATTAAATTATAATCCTCATCACAAGAAGACTCATAACTACATAAACCATGCTCAAATTTTGTAGAATAAGTGCTTGAACTTTTATCTTCAATGTCTTGATTACTGATTTGTGATGAGATGTCAGCAGCGCTTGCATTATCTTCACTAACCAAAACATGACATGGAATGACATCTTGCACCTCTTTTACTTCTTCATCACTTAAGATATTGTAAGAAAAAATCTCATGCATATCTATTTTGTCATCATACCATGTATCTTCATCTTCATCACTGTTGAAAAAATCTACATATGTGTTGATTGTGAGTTGATTACAGTCAATATCTTCATTCATACAATAGAGATCATCATTTTTTGATACACTCTTTTCATTCATGTGTTTCATGTTCTAATTTTCCTCAATAAGACAACTACTATCTTCAGTTTGACACATCACATTTTGTGCATAATTACATCGAGCACCCTTAATAATCTTTATCCAATCAACTACTTGATCCAAATTGTGATGCTTCAACCACTTTGGCAAAGTACTCAACTCTGACACATAGATTTCACAAATTAGATCAATGCACATTGAATCCTTAGGTCTAAAATTTATGGGGACTTTCAACAAGGAATCCAAAAACCTTGAGAAAAAATCATGTGGTGATTCTCCTTTGCATCTTTTCATTTTAGACAATCCTTGAACAAAAGATGTTTGATCAATATTGTTTAAATTTTGTTGATGTTCAACATGGAGCTCACTATGATCAACATATTGTGATGATCGAGAAATCAGAGCAGCAAAATAACCATCTTGACAAGAATTTCTATTATCTGATTCATGAGTTCTATTTGCATGAGATGTGTTAGGATGACCAACACTCACAACCATGTGTCCTTTCATCATTGAGTATCTCAAATTGTTCTCAATATTTATGAAAATTTGATATGCTTGGTGTAGGGTTGTGGGCTCTTTATCCCTTAATAGATAACTCATTTTTTTATTAAATGCACCTAAATACACGATCAAAAATTCAACATCATTTGGTCTAATTCTTCTAGGGATCTCTCTTATTATCTTTGAAAATATGAGATTAAAAGAGGGGACTAACTCATCTTCTCCTTTCTCCATGCTCATGAACCTTTTTCTTATTAAGACTTAATCAATCCTTTCACCAAAATACTCCATTAACACCACTTTGAACTCCTCCTAGGAATATATAGAGGATGATGGTAAATAAGAGAACTAATCCCTTGCATAATTTCCTCTTCAGGACTAAACAAATAGCCTCATGATCACATCCTCGTGATCTACCTCATAGTCATCCATCAGATTATTGAATTCTTGTAGATGTTTATTTGTTGATTTAGACCTATCACCATTGAATCTTAGTAATTTATCTCTAACTTTAGCTGGAATGATATTTGGGTAACCATCGATCCCACTGAAATTGATGGCTATGTACCTCTTAGTGCTGAAATTTCTTTGACAATCTAGCTGGGGCTGATCACAAACCATGGTTGCACTAGGAACCATATAGGGATGCATACATTGATGCATTTTGACATGTCTTTCTAAAAATTTAAATATCAACTCTACAATTGATCATTCATTGCCCTATTTCTAGCTTTCATCGTGACCTCAGAATACCACAATGCATAATTCAAATGCATCTACACCTAAGATCTATTTAGTAGGAATATTTCAAGAAAAAGCATACTTTCAACATAATACATAGGCTGCAAATTATAATTCAAAAGTATGCAAACTCAATATTATTGTCCTTTCCCTTTGTTAGTGCTAATTCACTCAATAGGGAACCAATTTTTTTTTCCTAAGATGTTCAAATATGGTTCTCATGCACAATTTTATTGAAAACCAAAAGTGAAGAATACCTAGAAGTGTTGCAGTTGCTGCAAATTCTTCTTCTTGATTTGAAATATTGTAGATTTGGAACTTTTCTTCACATCTTTAGTAGGTTCTTTTAATAGAGTCACCACCTCTCTTCACAAAGGACTGAACTTCAAGCAGTATGAAGCCCTTTCATAGATAAATTTCTTTCTGAGTTCCTTTCACCAATAGAATACCACATATCATGAAACTTTTAGGTGTACTACAACAATTTCTTTCTTCATGTTTGAATTCCTTCAATATTTGAACCAAATTTTGATTAGAAAATAATATGACTATGTGAATTATCAGTCTATACTTGGAGATTCAAAGTTCTCCCCAGTAGAGTTGTTAATTCGTTGGTGTTCCAAATCAATAGATCAAATGAATCCTAAAGACTATCCAATTTCTTATCCTCATACTCAAAGATGGATTTGGCCAACTGACAGGAAATAGGATTGGAATATATCTCCCCTGCACTTCAAGCTCTGTAGGACCTAGGGGTGTGACCCTTTAGTAACACCTAAAGATTTAGACACATGCTTAATAGGGTATTGCATAACAGATAATGCTCTCACCAAATTATGCTAAGAAACATAAAATATGACTCAACATTAGCTGAGACATTGAATGAATTTCATCAACCAACATGGAGAACATGACAAATAAAAATAACTTAGAAAATAGAAATGAATTGGTTTTTTTATTTTAAGATTTGGGACCAAACTGAAAATAGAAGAGGCACAAATATTGACCAATGCGAAGAAGAGGGCTATGGATTCATGCTGCCACAATAGTGGTTTACAATTTCTGGGAGGAACTGATTTTTGCTGAAATCACATATTTTTAGAAAATATAATGATTTAAGCCTTGAAAAGTTTGATTTAAAGAATTCCAATTGAAGATGGTTTGATCAAACTACCTTAAATCAAATCCCCTTGGATAGAACCCCGCTAGTTTTAAACCATACCTATAATAGAGTCTCCTTTACACCTATCAAAATGCTGATAAAAAACCACTTTTGATTTACCTTTTGGGGGATCAAATGAATTCATTTAAAATTTATTTTCTGCAAGTATGTAGTCCTTATTATAAGCTTCCCAAAAAGTATAATTTTAAATAAATTTAATTTGATTATTATATATATTTTTTATTTCTCGTGAATGTAGGTTTTTCACCGAAAATTAAGCTCTCTGTTATGCACATGTGGAAAAATAGTAGATTATTAAAAAAAATATTTTAAAAATATTAGTGCACTAGATATTGAAGTCCTTGATCCAACAAAGCAAAAAAAATTGAATTTTGATTCATAAAAAAAGAGTTACGCATTATACGGTCGTGCTATGTCTAAATTATAATTGGTTTGAATTTGAAACTTGATTAAAGAAAAAATATTCAATAAAAAACTATCTAACCAAGTGGAAGCACTAGATACCAAAGTTGCAAATCTAAATTCAAAAGAATTAGAATTTTATCCTTCATGGAAAAAAAAGTTATGCATTATACGGTGAGCGTCACTTTTTAAAAATGTTGTTTTCTGAAAAAAACTACTTTTCAAGGGAGATGGAAAAAGAAGTGTAATCTGATTCCAAAAATTTTGAAAAAAATATATTTAGAATCTATAGACAAAATTTCACGAAACTCTAGTTTGCATCATCTTCAAAGTCCTCATGGTTTAGCTGCTATAGGTGCCCAAAAGTGAAGATTTAGTTAAAAAAAAATATTTCAGTGTTCAGTTTGGCTAAAAATTGTAAACCACTATTGTGGGATCACACATAACCAACACTTCATCCTATAGCATTAGACATGTTTTGAAGATCTTTCAAAGTGTTATCACATTATGATAACAGGACCACTGAAGCTTTATTAGATAACCATTCTTACAAATCCACGTAGAAACACAACACTCCTGTTACATTTGTTGAAGAAATTAAACTATCCTTTGAACAATAGGAATTAATAAATGATGTTGAAATTCATTAAAGCAATTACATTATTCACTGAATAGAAAGCAATAACAATTGCAACTCAAATACAACAAATGTGCATGAGAAAACCTAGATAATCTTTGATTATTGAATTCAAAAGAGTATTACATTTTAGCCATGGAGACAATTATCACATAAAATATACTCATGAAGCTCAATTAAAAACACAATAACCCTTCAGATTAGTGACTAACATCCAAAATTCACCCTAGCTTTATAATTTACCCAGAGCTTTTTCTTGCCTTGCAAAACTTTCAAAAAACATGGAACACCTTACAAATGAGAAAAGAAGAGAATAAGAAGAAGAAGATTCAACTCCAAAATTGATCAGTAGAAGACACATTGCAATCTCATCCTCTGTTGATTGATGATCAGCAACAAGAAAATATCTGAAAAAGCCTCTCTCTTCTCTCTCTGTAGAAGTAACAAACTTTTCCTCTGCTCTTGTCTTTGTAAACTCTTTGTTCTCTCAACAAAAAATATCCCCTGACCGTGAGAAAATCTGCACCATTTTCATTTACATCACTCTATATTTTACTTAGCCCTTTGTACAAAAGTGAAGATTTTAAAGAAAATCATTTACTGGGCAAAGTAGAATATTACCTATGCTTTTTTTTACTCCACCTTTTATACTTTCACCCACCTAGTAAAGATTTTAAAACAATATTCTATCAGGAAAAGTAACTTTTACCTGTGCCCTTTACCTATTTTCCCAACTTCTTTTATTTGTATCCTCCACCTTCAATTTATATTTAAACTATTCTAACTTTAAATGTGAAAGGCCTTCAAATATTTGTGAGGCATTATATTTTTAAGGTCTCCATTATTAAATGTGAAGTCATTTAAATATTGTGTTATCGGGCCAAATCTTAAAATTAAGCCTTACCCTTAGAAAAATCAAAAGCCTTTGAATGTTTTACCTTAGCCTTGTAAAACATTTTCCCATGCCCTTCACATTTTAATATTTTAAAACCCCCTTATTCCTTCCATCGAATGAGTTGAACCTTTTGCATCTGTGAAGATTTATGCCAGGACCACCATCCACATGGCCTAATCTTGCACACCATGTAGGTCATTTGTAAATGTCACCAATTCTCTCGTGAGGCTTGCGATTGATGGATGAGATTTGGCTACATCCCTTCCACTTCTATTTTTTGTTGATTTCCTTGTTGCCCTAACTTCATTCACCTTTTTGCAAGTGGGGTTTCTTCTCAAGCTATGGCAGTAGGTTTCCTTTCTCTAACAATTTAGATACATTTTCCACTCCCTGCATTGAATCAACCCCTTATTATAGGCTCAATGGAGTTTGCAGAACTATGTGCCAACATTTGTAACATGGCGGTCAAACCCTCCATCTGGTGCACCCCTTTATCATTTTCAAAATGTCTTCTAGGCTCATGCACAGGCAATGTAAGGAGGATACTATTAGAGGAGGTGTTGTGCAACTTTACATATGCCAATTGCATTTTCTTGAAAGCTTATGAAGCCTTTTCAACAAATCCATTTCGTGTATGCGCTACAATCATGGTTCCATGTAATCACATTTATTTGGATGTTTTGTGCCAAATAGTTTGTATGCCATGTCTATGGTGTCGACATACTTCTTTGGATCCCTCCACCCATAGGAACCAGTGCTTCACCACATTCTTCATTTGGAAAGTGTGAAATAATCATTTCCATGCTTCTCACGCCCATGTTGTGGTTGCTATCTCTCAAAGAGTGACACCAAAGTTATGGTTTGTTGAGATTCAAAAACAAGCATCTTGGAACTATATAGGCGATCCCCTTATTGGACTGTAAGGTAAAGTAAATTTTGGTTGTACCACTGATGAAAATGCCCTTCTATGGTAATCAACATCAATGCAAGACAACACTTCTTTGTATTCAAGAGCTTTATATATTGTTTAGATGCATCACCAATCAATTACATATTCAAATGGATCTTACTTTGAGCCTTTGCCTTATTGCAAGATATAAGTATGCATCCACATAATCAAGGAACTTGAATAGATTAACTTGTACAAAAATGATTTGTTCTTTCAATATCATGCAATTATTCAAACAACTTTGCAAGATTTGAATAATGTTGTGGCTCTATCCCTTGGTAACTCAAGTGAAATACCACCACCTATTTGATGAGTTTTCTCCAATTCCTTTGCTAGAAAATATTTGTGAAGAGCTTACATCATCAAATATTTTGGGAACCCCTCTCATCTGGAAGACTCTATGTTTGCCTTGAAATCCTAATATTGCATTCATAAGCAATGAATCAATATTTAAAATATGTGACCTACTATTACACTCACATGGTTGAGTGCTCCCTTCAAGAGTGTCTATTGTATACTATCACCATATTATTCACTTCCATCAACATGATCAGTGTGATCAACCGTTGAATGTATGACTTTCCTCAAGTTGTGTGACACATGTCAGGTCCCCTTGTGGACCCGACTAAAAAAAAAATTGTTTTCAAACAATTTTTCTCCTTGAATTGATCTGAGACATCTTTTGAATGCTTCTAAAGTAAAAATTTGAAGTGGGTTATCATTAAAACTTTCTTTCAAACATTTTTCAAAATGGTCAAAATTGTTCAAGTTGGCTATGGAATTGCTTTGTAAAACCAGTCAAACGACCTCCTGGAGCTATAAAAATGCATGGGAATGTAGAAATTTGATCCAAGAATGAAATTCAATTGATGGATTGAGAAAAAAGATCATGAGGTGAAAGATATTCAGCGTTAAAGTTTCTTAGCCAAACTTTTCTACAATTGCACTTGTTCAGAACCAATTAAAACCCACCAAATCACCACTTTGGAAAAATACCAAATCAACTCCTTGGAAGTTGCCACTGGAAAATTTAGATCATTTAGGTACACTAAGCATATGTGCAAGATGAATTTCATTCAATCATCAATCTTCACAAGATATTAGGGGTCAAAGTTGACCACCTTGAAAAGTTCTAGAAATGTAGATGTAAAATCAAGACAAATTGCATTTGCTTTTGATCTCAAAAAAATAGCAAATCAGATCATGAAGCTCTGAAACTAGACTAGGGAGTACATGAATGTAGGTAGAATGGAGATCAACAATAATTTTGTCTTGAAAATCATTCTATTTTGAAATATCATCGCGAACAGGAAGCCACTTCACAGAACTGAGACTTTGCAAACAATAGAAAATTGCCAAAACCCTCCAACTTCGCTTTTCAAAACCCTATCAAAAATTATCATGGGAATCTATAAATTGACATGCTTGCTCACACATGTCACATGAGTATGTCCGCCAAGGGGTTTGGCTCTAAAATAAACAAGCTCCAAATTATGACCCTCCAAAGTAGGTCACTTGGGCGGATTTATGAGGTGCACTTCTAAGTGTGCAAAGGAAAAAAATTTAAATATGGGCACTTCAAATTTTTAAAATTTGAAATTCCCAATAGGAGAGATTAACAAAAATGTTCTCATGGGGATATATTGGTATTTCATCATTATTCCTTTATTCTTCCTCAATACCTTATTCCTCTCCATCTTCCTCAGACTATTCATCTTTTTTGAACTTTTATGATTCCTCACTTTCATTCTCTTCTTCTTTTGATGATTGTTCCTTAGATGCAAGCACTTATTCTTATATATCAATGGTTGTTTTGATTCAGTAGCCTACTCTTCTTCAGTTGTCTATGCATTACTTTTACCACAAGTAAATTTGATCTTAAGACCCCTTTGTGAAGAAGAGGGAGCGGCCTCATATTTTTGTTTCGTGTAGAGTTCTTGTTTTTGGCTAGTTTCAGCTCCTTGTATTTCTCCCTTAGACTCTATTTTGAAATATTTCAATTGAAATACATGCCTCTACAACCATTCACCCGTGTTATACAAAATAGGAGCAAGTCTTTCTTTGATAGAAACACTTTCTTTCATGGACCATTGCATAGGAGGTAAAGGCCTACTGACAATTTCTTCTTCATATGTAGAATTTATTACATCACTAGGATTTTCAAAATCATCTAGAATATTAGCCATGGCAAGATTCCTAATCTATTCCACAGTTAACCCTCAAAAATTCATTCTCTAAATGTCCTCATCATCTCTACAGTTTTCCCATATATGGACTCAAAATGATAGACATGTTGATGATCCTTCTTGAGTTTCCTATTCACATTTATATAATCAAAATCAGAACTATAGTTCTATGACCTTATGGTCATAATCTGCATTTCTACAGCTATTGGTTTTTCTTTTTGCACAATTGGAATAGTATACCTCCCAATAGTAAGTTGGAACTTAAATCTTGTCTTATGAATTTTCTAGCATTTTTTATGGACTGTGATCAACTTTCTACATAACTCCATTAATATCCACTTTTCAGAAGGATACCTAGGTAACATATATGGGAACCTAGTGTAACAACCTACTCTCAAATATGTGAAAATAGGAAATTGTAGGAAGATACATCCAAACTTGCTAGTAACCTTGAACGCTTCATCTGATACCCTTTTCTTCTCAAGAGTCAGATAAAAAGTGAAAAGTATAGGCACAAAGAAACCATTAGTGACTCTCCCAAAATGCTTGATACTATTTCTCAAGGTGATCTGGGAGTAGAACTTAGATACGGGCAAAAGATTTATGTTACCTTTTATTGAAAATCCTAGAAATTGTCTCATAACAGTAGCAACATACACTAGGTAGGATATCATGTAAAACTTTAAGGTAGTTTGTACATTAATGAGCTACTCATGAATCTCATCACTTATATGAGTTCCCCAATCTATGGGTGATTTCTTCCCTCTAATGAGTCAAATATACTTGTACATCCAATCTTGAAAATGAAATGAAACAGGAAAGCCTTTCACCCTCCTTAGAAGAGTGATCATATCCCAGACATCCTCTTTGAAATCACTTTGTGGAAGACCTTTGTGCCATCTAGAGATAGTGGGCCCTAGAGTGTTCAACCATTGAGAATTTATCAACTTCTTAGCTTTATTTGGATATTTGTTATAAACCTATAGTGCTTGTTGAATGGAAACATTTGTATATTTTTCCATGTGTGGAACCCAAAAAATTATATCAAAGAACTTTGGATCCAACCTCATCATGATTTGTCTAGAAGAATCTCTCACACTTCTGTCCTCCCATATATAATGTGAGGCAACCTAAAGAATAAATTTTGTGTAGTGGGCATCAACTAGAAATGAAGAGAGTAGGTGTAGGTTGCTATGGACGGTTGCTCATAAATTTTATTCTAATGGTTGATTTTATGTTCTTTTCACAAAATCATCCATATCAAGGTGACCAATCTCTGTGTCCTTGATTTCATCAACCTTCGAGGTCACAATGGTAGGCGAATAAATGCATTGGTACTTGTACTTCATTTTCTCTTTCTTAGAAGATAATGGAGATTCTTCTATTGTCATCTAAGAGTACCAAAGACCAATGAAAATTCACCTTCTGGGATCACTTGATGAGAGTTTGAAAGAAACTGCAAAAAACAATTAATTAGGAGATGTTAGGAGTATATGCATTATGAGAGCGATTTGGAATACGTGAAGGAAGCATGAATTTTGAAATGAGAAAATGTGAGCTATGAAGTGTAAAAAATGGAGCAATAGTAGTGAAACGAGCTTCAGAGAGCAAATGGAATGATTTTTTGAGCATTTAGTGAAAAAATGTCTTTTGTGCAAGTGCACTAAAAATCAGTGCTGTTACATTTGAGAAGATTTTCCTTTGATGCACAAGCACTGAAAATCAATGCTATAACATCGCTTAGAAGACTTTGATGATTTTAATATATAGGCACTAGAAATTAGCGCTATAACATCTGAGGGGAAAATCAATTTCATGCTTGATCACTAAAAATCCCCGCTTTTGTATTCCCTAACATGATCAATCAAATGCAAAAGCGGACATTTTCAGTGCTTTCACTTGAAAAGGGAAGATTCATCATTTTGTAGGAATGGTGATTTTCACCCCTCCTACAAAAAGGAGTTGGGAAAAACTATGGATGCGAGAGCGGTGATTTCACCGCTCCTGCATAAAGGAGGAACTTTTGCATTTTCAAAGCGAGAAAAAATGGAGCTATGGCATTGAACAATTTCAAAGAAACTTAGGTGAAAACACAAAATCGACTCCAAAAAAATCATTAAAAAATTAACACTAACACACACCAAAAAAAGACCTAAGAAACAAAGATAGAAGAAAAGCATGAAAGTGAAAACCTAGATACATTAAGGAAAACGGAAAATGATGATAAAAGAAGAATGGACCTATTAAAAACATGGAAACAACAAAGAACAATAATGAGAAAAAGTGCAATACTCACCTGGAAAACAATGACAGAAGTTAAAAGATGAAAACCCTAGTTCAGTAGCCCACAGAATCTGCTAACACAATTTCGCTTGAAGTTTGCAAGATGACCAGTGTGAGGAAGGAGGAAGAAAACATGCTAAATTGAGAAGAAACATAATTAAAATGACTCTAATAAGTCATTGAAAAGATTAAAAATTGACTCATTAATAAACTCAAAGTGTATTAATGACCACTTGTGCGAAAGGGGGGAAAATGTAGGAGCGGTGATTTTCACCGCTACAACATTTTCAAAATGTTGAAGATGCATAAGTGGCAAAAAAGATTGCTTTAAAATTTAGAAGACTTGACCAAAAATCAAATGTCAAAGTGGTAAAACTTAGCGCTCAGATATCTGACATGGAGTTAGTGAAAAGTGTAGGAGTGCTAAAAAATAGTACTCCAACACTTGGAGAAATTTCATGACTTCACCCATGTAGGAGCGCTGAAAATCAGCACTCTACATAAGCTAAAAAATTTCTAACTCCCAAAAGATGAAGATTAAGAAAACACGTGTTTTGAATATTTTTGAGAAACAAACAAGGAAAAATGCTTGAATAGACAATCTGAGGCCTAGGACTACACATTAAGGCCAATCAAATTTTTTCTCATTTTTCTTGCTTGAAGTACACGAACCTATGGAACATATAAGTTTTGTAGGGTATTATCTCATGAATTGAGCACAATTGAATTCGAGGTTAATAGATTTTGATCAAGAGGAGCATTCATATTCATTTAAAACCCAGTGGGTCCCATTGACAATGGGACACCTGTCACTAGCCCACTGCCCCGTGATATTATTCTAATGTAGAATAAAATCCAACAGGTTGTGTTGGTGTTTTTTCTTGTAAACCAGGTTTGTCTCCTAATCTACCTATGGAATTTCCAATTCCAATCAAGGGCAGCTCGAAGGACCTGGACCAACTGACGAGGAATTTAAAATAACCTCCTACACTTCGGGCTCTACAAGACCCGAGAGGGTGATCCCTTTAGCAATATCAACAAATTGAAATACATACATAACATAATATTTCTCAACAGATAATCTCATTTAATGACTCAACATAATAGGATAATATTGAATAGAATTGGTTGTTCATCAGTAATATCAACTACTTGGAGCATAAGATAACCACAACACTATAACACAGGGATTTAAAATGAATCTGAATTTTGAAGATTGGGGACCCAGCTGAAAACAACAGAAGTATAATACTTGACCAGTGCCAAAAAATGGGCTATGGAGTCATATAACCAGCATTCATCCTACAGTGTTGAAAATGTTATGAAGATCCTTACAAATGTTATCACATTATGACAACCAGATCACTGAAGCTTTATTTGATAACTCTTCTTATAAATCCACCTGAAACATAGTGTTCCTGTCACATATGCTGAAGTAATTACACTATCCTATGAACAAAAGGCAATAATAAATGCACCTTGTGCTTCATTAAAGAAATTACATTATTCTCATAATAGAAGGCAACAACATATATCACTCTAATGCAGCAAATGTGCATGAAAAGACTCAGATAATCTTATTATTGAATCAAAAAGAGTAATACATCTCAAAAATGGAGACAATTATCAGCTAAATATAAACATGAGAACACAATTCATAACAGACACTTTCAGATTTAATGACTCAATTACATTTCTCCCAGCTATACAATTCTACCCAGAGCTTCTGCCTGACTTGTAGAGCTTTCAAAAATTGGAAACCCCAGCCTCTCTCGAATCCAATGCATAACATTTACCTTGAGTAGTATCAACTGTCAAGCCCATTGCTTACATAATCTTTACTGGCATAACATTATTTGATGCTCTTGAGTCTATCATGCAATTCCTCAGAGTTCTCCCATTTATATCAATACTCAAGAAAAAAGGGGTGATGTTCTCCAAGCACATATTGATAGAATTCCTTAGGTACATAGGGGGAATTTGAGTTACAATTCCCTCCAACTCTTTCACTTTTATTTCTTCTTTTTCCTTGGTTTCTTTACAGTTCCCTTGTTCAACTTTACTGCTAGGAATTCTAGTAATCAAGGCTATTGTCTTTTCTCTATGCTCCTCTATTCTCATCATATCGAGCCATGGTACAGTAACTTTAACTTGAGACAACACTTGAAAAATATCCATAGATGTGTATTTTAATAGGTTAGGAATCATACCATCATTAGTTTCTTTCTTCTCCAACTATTGTTTTCCTTCAAGTTTCCTTTGCTTTTCCTCTGTAATTGACTCAACAGATTTGGAAATCACTTTGGTTTTTACCAATAGAGGAGTAGCACCTTCACTGGGCTTTTGGATCTCAGTCCTTTTTTCCCATATCTTGTCATTCTTGACATCCTGTATTTTGATAGCATCATTTTTTCTATCTTCTTTAGCATCCTTGCTCTTGCCCTTTTGTTCCTTAATGAAAAGGCTAGCATGTTTTCCCTGCTCACCGCCCATAGTTCTATTTCTTAACTGTAATGTACTTCTCATTTGAGCAACCATCTCTTCAGTTAACTGAGAAATCTCATCTTCTGATGGTCTTCTTAAGGATACTGGATCCTCATCCTGTTCCATATTGCAGGCATGGTGGCCACACTCACCTTCTTCATCAGAAAAAACTTGTTGATGGTATAATTCACTTTTATGTCGTTGACTATTCACATCAACCTCTTGTAATTCCTCATCAGAAGAAAACTCAACCTCATAAATATATGACCAGGCCATACAACAACCTACATCATCTTGCTTGAAATTAGGAGTCTGCTGTTGAACATTCTCTTCTTTTCCTTCAACAGCAATCAACTGAGCAACACCACAATAATTCTAATCATGTGGGTGTTCACACACCACACACCATGGTCTATCTTGTGCCATATTTACAGAACACTTATGCAAAGGATCAGGTATCTGTTGATCAATTTTAGGCTTCTGGATAGGTAGTATTGGTTTTCCATCCTTCCAATTTGTATTGTAGGGATAATTCTGCAATCTAGGAGGTTTTTCATTTCTATTATATTGCTGCTTATCACCTCCAAGACCCTTCTCTTGCTTAGAAACAATATATTTTATATCCTTCAAAGTGCTAAGGACCTTATCCCACTTCTCATCATCTTTAATGCCTGCAGTAGAGACTTTCTCAGTTTTATCTCTAGGATTCTTCAAAAGAGTAGGTTCTTCCCTCCTACCATACTTGCTAGAAGCTCTTCTATTGCTTTCAATATTAATAGCTACTGTAAAAGCATCTCTCACGATTTGAGGGTCCTTGTCTAGAAGAAGATATGCCATTTTAGCATCAAAAGCATTGAAATAAGTAGTTAAACAAACATTCTCATCAAGTTTCATCACTTGCAACAACTTATACATTGCCTTTTGAAATCTAAGATTAAACTCTATTGTAGGCTCATTAGCTGATCTTTTTATAGTATTGAGCTCATTCAACATAATACTAGCATTTGTCTTGTCACCATATTGTTCTTTATAGCATTTTTCAAACTCCTCCCACGAACCAATACTGGCATTTGGTAAACCCCTGTACCAATCCCTTGCATCTTCTGTCAAGGATTGGACAAACAATTTCATCACTACATCTTCATGTTCTACTTCATAATCATTTAGCATATCCATGAAACCTTTCAAATGCCCCTCTGTTGAAAAGGCATTATTCCCAGCAAATTTGTTCATCTTTTCCCTTAACTCATCAGGGATAGGGTTTAGGTACCCGGGAATACCATCAAAAAATAGTTGCCTATATCTTTCCAATTGTATAGGTCTCCTTTGCAGTAGTCCATTAACTGTCTGAGGATCATCACCCACAACTCTATTCTAAGGCTTAGAACCACCTTGATGTGAATTAACAAACTGGGTTGCCTGAACCTTTGGGCCAGAATTATTTGTGATATTCTCCTGAATAGGTTTAGGATCATTTTTCGAAATCTCCTGATGACCTGATGAAGTTGTGGCTTGTGCAACTTCATCCAAACTTGTCATTTTTAGGAAACTTATTTTCCTTCTCTTTTCTGCATTTGCAGCCTCCATTTTAGTCCTTTCTAATTCTTCTGCTAAAGCTTCCCCTTCCCTTCTAGCCTTTTCTAAGGCAGTCTCTACTTGTGATGATACATGTGGGAGGGAATCTTTTTTAGGTTGGTGGGAAACCATCCTTTCATTTATCTTGATCCCTTCAGCCTTCTATTTTCCTTTGTCTGCAACAGGTTTAGGATTTGGATTGTCTAATTGTGACATAATAGGATTCAAGGGTTTCGGATCTGTTGGCTTTGGTTGGACCTTAGCTTGACCCTCCAGACCCACTTTGGACATTGGCTTCACTTCCTTATCAACAATTTGTTGTACAAAAGGACCGTTTTGTTTTGGGTCTGGTCTACTCTGGTTCAGGAGTTTCATAGTTACCAACTGTCTGATTAACCTATCCCTTTCAATAATAGTACTCACTAAGTGTGCTTCCTTCTCTTTCTCCTTCTTTATCCTAAGCTTAGCCTGCTTTTGGATTTCTTGTCTCAAAGAACTAATATCCCCAAAAACATCTTCGGGGTCAGACAAAGTTATATCAGAAGTTGATGTCTTGCTTAAATCTATCAAATCTAGTCCCTCTTGTCTAAATAATAAAGGGGTTCCATCATCATTAGTAGGAGGAGGAGGCACATCACTGGTGCATTCTTTGTGATGGCCTCGACTTCTACTCCTACTCCTCTTAATATATTGGACATTAGCAGGCCCTTTATTATGACATGTTACATCCTCTTGAACAGGTGTATTAAACAATGCATCAAAAAATCCACAGCTATCTGATTCAGAATGTCTAGACACATGCTCAAAAGTCTCAGGGATAGGATGTAGAGGCTTACTTGTACCTTGATGTACAGGCTTCTGGGATTGCGGGAGCGACATTGCTAGTTTCTGGTTTCTTCTTTATCCAGTCTCTTTTCTTTGTTTTAGGAAGTTCACCTTCCAACTTGGATTTTGCGTGGTTCTTCATGAATGACCTGGTACTTTTCATTCCTTTATGCGTGTTCAAAGATCTTTCAACTTGTATAAAACTTCAAATAAAGTGCACACTAGTGCAAAGACTATCAGAGTTGCCACCCAATTATCTTGGGAATATCCACTATTCAAAAACACATGGTAATACCTTAAAAGATCCCCATAACTTATCGTACTAACAACACACAACACACATTGCACGAGGTATATGCAACTTTTGAATGAACACACTTAATTGGATAAAGAAACACAATGCCTAGGGCTCAACCTTCAAATCACAGAAATACTATGGTAGACTCTATGCAAAATGGATAACCAACCCACTGATAAGAAAAATTCAAGCTAATGTCCCCAGTAGAGTCGCCATTTTGTTGGTGTTTTTTCTTGTAAACCGGGTTTGTCTCCTAATCTACCTATGGAATTTCCAATTCCAATCAAGGGCAACTCGAAGGACCTAGACCAACTGACGAGGATTTTAACAATAACCTCCTACACTTTGGGCTCTGCAAGACCCAGGAGGGTGGTCCCTATAATTTGTTTATGATCTCTGCACCAAATTCATAAACAATCATTAACAATTCACAGATAATCTCACAAAAAGCTCAACATAATAGGATACTACTAAAATGAATTGGCCCTTCACCAGTAATATCAACTACTTGGAGCATGAGATGATTACAACATTGTTCTGTAACTTATGATAATTATTTTATTTTCAGTTTGGCGGTAAGCCCTAAGCAAAGACACATAGACACAAGGCTTCACAAACTCATACAATTTAGATCAGTGCCATATACCATTGGGGAGTCAAATTCACAAACATTCACGATTCAACAACAGATTTAGATACTTAGCACCCATGATCCCTGACAATATTGCATTACAATAGTGTCAATTCCTGTCCTAGCCCAATACTTCTTACTAAATCCCTTTACAAACATACCCATCCATGATTCCATCCAAGCATTTTAATTAATTCTTTGAATTAAAGCCAAAACGGAAAACACACACATTAGAGCAATGAGATGAACATCATAATCCTTGATTATTCTATTCAAAATTATGATATGTTTATACAGAGGAGAGACTTGAGCTTGAGACATAACATCATAGCTTAAATGCTAGTACTGTTACGAAACATCCAATCTTCATAAGTTTAAAACCCATTACAAGATAACCCCAAACCTAAATTGCCTTAACATTCAAAAAATTTCTTACAGTTTGCTCTCCAACTATACCTAGACTCGACCTTCAAAATATCTGACCTGCCAACCAACATTTCCGGCCTTGAAATCCTTCTTATAGAAACAAAGGAGCAAACAAGCATCGGGCCAAAAATTACACATGTCACTGGTCAATTGGACCACTATGTGCCAATTCAAAACTATGATCAAAACCACCAAGTCTCGAGCATCTTTCTGTTGATTCCACTCATTACACAATAGCCACAACATTTGTTACACTTCAAAACCTATGCCCAAAGCTGCCTTGGAAACAAAACCAAAATCAGTTATAATATAACCGTTGAGCTATCAGTTGCCAGTAATAGACACAGTTTCACTCCTCTTCGGTTAAGTACTTGTCCACCCAATTATGATATTCCTCATCCATTGGCCAATTAAAATTCATCACCTCCATCACCTTGGTATTGTAAGGGATGAATTTCACTACAACTTGATTGGCCTCCCTCTCAAATGACTCTAAGAACATGCTGGTATTAATTATTTTATCCATGCTGCTCACCAACAAGTCATGGTCTGAGTCATCACAAATCAATTTGATTTGTGTATTAATAATCTCTTCTGCCCTATATTGCCATTGCTGCAATGTCTTAATATTTCCATGTGCATCTATTATATCTAGCAGAAAAGTGTCATTCCAATCATCAAAACTCCTTACAAGTTCACTAATTTTCCCACACAAATTATTAGGCAAGGCCTGGAATCCCTTCAATGATTTCACAAACATTTGAGTAGGCTTTAATAACTGGGGCCTATTACTTGCATCAAATCTGGAAGCCTTAAACATAACAGCTAAATCAATGGCCTGAGGGATCCACTTCTCAATCAGAGGTAGAACCACTTCCCGATCTCTGTTAATGTTTTGTATTCCACCTAGGAATAAAGAATATAGAGAATGTACAGCTGGCAACCTAGAATCAACCTTCTCATTTAAATGCCTCAAAACGGTGTCAACCACCTCATTGTGTTTAGCTACAACACCATCCTCACTCGCCCTTAAGGCAACCTATAATTCTGTGATTTTATCCATCATCTTCCTTTTGGTAGGATCTACAGAATAATCAACCTCCTCTTCAACTGGCCCTGGTGCATGGCTATCAACAGGTATCTAAATTGGGGATCTAGGAGTAGAAATAATTGGGATAATAGGGGGAAATGACCCCGAAGTAGTAGGTAATACTCTGATAGCAGGGGCATTGGAGGATTCTCCCACCTGCCCATATCTTAATCTATCTACTTCAGATTGCAGCTCAACATTTTTTTGCTGCATTCTACTATACTCCCTAATTATTGCATTGTACTTTTCCATCAAGCTTTTCCTTTCAGCTTCCTCTCTTTCAGCTGTCTTCTGGGCCAATTTGGCCACATTTAGTGTCAGGCTTGTGGCTTTTGTTGTTGAGGTTTCAGAGGCTCTCTTGATAATGAGCCCTCCCCTTAGGTTTGGGCTAATATCAACCACATTTGGTTTTCTACCTTGAGGTGCCAATGCCCATATGGCCAAAGTCTCATATTCCTCACTAAAGGCAGAGTCTTGTAGGGCTGCCTTGAATTCTTCTTCACTATTTTGCATAGGATTCTTGGACTGCATAATAGCATTGAATGCTACATCATCGACCATGTCCCACTCAGGGAGAAGTAAGACACCAGCCTGAGTTACAAGTTTCCTTCCTTCATCAGGAGTGATGTTCTTGAATTGCTCCATTAACTTGGCTTTGACTTCATCATTATTCTCTTGGTCAGACCTATTAGGTCTTGATTCCCTCCTTCTCTTGCATTTATCTTAATATTCTTCAAATTTCATCCTCCAAATCAACTGCAAGAATACAAGAGTTTTCACAAAGGCATCATCATCCAAGAATGCCTTGCAGGCCAGCATCCTGGCGTCCTATACACACTGCTCCTTTATATCCATATCAATTAGCACCAATTGTGATGATCTAGGAGGGGATGGGATACCCATCTGCATGTCCTGATCAGTTATGATTATTTCATCCTCTAGAGCCTCTTAAGGCTTGGCTCTGATGGCAGCTCTACAGGGTCATTTCTAGGTGGTGAGTCCAGATCCACAATCATTATCCCTCCAGGTTTCCTGATCCTATGACCCGGTAGTGATGATGTTTTCATTATTTGTTTTCCCTTTTTATTTTATGCCTCTTCATCACTGCTATCATCTCTCTTCCTCCTATATAGAGGCCTATCCACTGGTGGCTGATAATTCGGCCTCTCTTCTAGTCTTTGAGTGCCCAATTCCACTTCCAAATTGAATTTCTTGGTTCTCAGGGTACTCATGATTTGTTTGAAATTATTCATCAAGAAATCAATTCTTTTGTGAAATGGAGTGAACTCCATCAGTGGATCATATTTTGGATCCAGTTTATGCACTATTGCTAGCATTTTCTCATAAGCAATCCATTTCTCTTTATTTAATTCCTACTGGCTCAAATCAAACTCATTTCTAATTAAATCCTCAGGAAAATTGAAAATATGAGCAAACTTGCCACCCTTAATTCTTTGCCTGAATAGGGAAAAGAATCCCTCAGGGTCATGCTGCCTCCTAGATCCATTCTTCAAATGGTAATAATCAAAATATCTGTCAAAGTGAATCCATCCTCCCTTGGAAAATACAAATTATGAAACAACAGTATAATCAGGGAACAAAGTCCCTTTTCCTCTTCCTGTCAAATTATCTTCATGAATGCAACCTAGTTGCCACATGACCTCTGCAAACCCCATCCTTGATGGTACATTATATGGGAGAATATGAGGAGCTCCCTGGAAACTATAAACTCTTAGGACAGTGCTTACAGGGTATAGAATGATGTCACCCCAATTATGACACACCTTCAAATAAGACCTCCTTACTTTGGGCCGGAGGAAATTGTGCAAATCCTCAGGAATCCTTGGCACATTCACCATCAGTCTAACTCTGAGCCTGGAAGCAAAGTAGTTATCAAACTACACAAAGCTGGCACCTCCCTTGTTGTAAGACATGTATGCACTCCAAGTCTACACCGGTAATTTTTCTCCTTTCACCTCCTGCCTCAACTCCTTTTTCTCTGAGAAGAAGTCAACATTTTTATACAAGAACATATGCATCAATAAGGAGTACCAAAAGAAAGGAGTACCAGTGTCCCCTTCTTACAACTTCAACAGACCCTCATGTATCCTTTCAACAAGGAAAGAAGCATAGTCATACACTACAGAAAAGTTAGGATGCTGAATTTGGGCCCCCATGAACATATAAGCAATGGGCATCACAGTATTAGGGCTGAAACCTAAAATTTGGCAAAGTGAATAAAAAGTTACCAAGAAATGATCAGAAAAACAATTCAACCTAAAAGGTTCTCGGTCAATTGGGCTGATGTGAATCGTTGAACTACCCGCCCTGGCTAGATGAGGAGGAAACAATTTTGATTTGAAAAAGAGGTTGTGACTTGGCATACTCCTGCTTCATTTCCTCAAAGTCTATCCGGACCAAGGATGAGCTATATTCACTTAAATCGAAGACCTGCCGAATCTCATCTGCATTTATATTCAGTAAAACCCTGCCATCATTATCCCTAATAATCCTTGTGGCAGGATCATATCATGCAGCTATTGCCCTAAGTAGGTCAACATCACGAAATACATTCGGTACCACAAGTTTTCCCATATCATATCTCCAACCATTTGAAAAAGGATGAGACACATTTCGCTGCCCATACCATCTCCTAAACATTTCCAAGCCTGTCATTGGTACCCTAGCATCTGCAATATTATAGGTTTTATATCTTAATCCCTCACCTAAGGTTGTCCCCTTCATTAAGATCAAACCCCTCTTCTTGTCATTTGTTGACAAAAGGAATTGGTCAAGAAAATCATCATATAGATTCCTTTGCAAATAATCAATAAGGCCAGAATGCTGCTTTAGTGGCACCATTTCAAACAACCAAGGCTTCTCCTAATATCAAATTTGTGCACAAACTAGGGCTACCCAAAATGAAATTACAGTAGAATTTTGCAATTTCCCACAATTCAAAAGAACCAGTAACCCTAGAACCTTAATCAAGAAGACACCTGACCAACACAACACAACCCTCCGCAAGAATTACATTCAAACATAAACAGTGATAAAGAAATTAACTCACAGAATTTTGCGCTGGAATTTCACACCTTGCAGAAAATCAAACCCGACCATAATTACTCTAAAAAACTCTATCTCTGGCTTTGGACCACTTCGAAAACACTTGAATGCCCTTGTGGTGAAGATAACCTGAAGTTTAATATTTAGAATTTATGAAAAATGGCCCATAGACATCTCATCCGCCATTAAAGCTTACTTGCATGCCGTGCCAATGACTTCAATTGTATTTGATGCAATTTTAAATCTTCGCCATCGATCTCTTATTTCTGTCAGATCATCAAACAGTCATCTTCAAAAAGAAGCTGACAACACCTCCACGTTATTAACAAGGGCCCACCATAATATGCAGCACCAAAAGAATACACATGGCGCCCACCCGTGATATCGCGATCACTAAACTCCCTTTAGTTTATGATCACACGATGGCAAGCAACCGTTGATTCCCTTCATTGGTGATCACGATCATACATAACCAGGAACAACATCAATACCTATTTGTCGAGTAGCTTTTTCACCAAGGTTAAAACATCGCTGTTGATCATAAACACGTGCATCTCACATGTGGTTTAGTAACCTGCTCTATAATGCACTAAAGTCCAATGCACATATTAAACATTTTATTCACTCTTTTAGCATCGGCAACCTGGGACATGTGGCACCAACCTGCGATATCACGATCACCAAACAACCAGCGGTGATGTCATCGCAAGATCGTGGGGAACGGTCAGGATCAACTATAGGGAAATCGACGGTCATCAAATAACCCCTACAAAACATTAAAGTTACTTAGAAGAAAATAAGGGGAAGGGGACACTGCCTAGGGCAACGATAGTCGATGACTCAATGTTGTTTTAAAAACATAGGGCATGGACCGACCCAAACCTTAGAAAATAAAAGGGGCAAGCAAAATATTTAGCATTTTTATTAAAAAGGGGCCAAGCTTAGATGATTTAATGGGACATAAGTTGTTTTTAAAAACGCCTCCCAAAAGGTAACGACAGAAAAGACCCAACCCAAAGATAGAACACCAAGGTTTCATGAAAGCGGAGCAAAATTCCACCCCCAGGTACCTTTCGAATAATCAAGACAAACTAATAATAAAAGGAAACCAAGGACTTAAATTTGAGGCTCCATCAGGTTGGTGGGGAACGGTCCAAATGAAGACACATCACCAAATAACCACGATTGATCTTGTTGACACACCATCCGCTGACTATTCAAGACCTTTGGGCCCACCAATGTAGAGGGTACATGGCACTCAACTGCTAGCCCACCATATTATTTAAAAGGAAAGTGAAATAGAGCCAGGTTATGGGGAGCGGCTAGGATCTGCTTATAGTGATCAAAGGGTCGTCATAATCACCAAAACTTGCATGTGCAAAATGTTAGTTTTAAAGAGGGACTGCTGCTAGGCATACAATAGATTGAGACATGAGAATTAAGGTTGGCATCCTAGGTAACCAATGGAAAATTAAACCCCAACCTAGGAACTAACAAATATTTGGAGGAGAATCAACCACATGCTACCATAAGGTAGTATTTTTATAAAGCAACAAGCAACGATCAAGATCATTAGGACTCAAGGGACAGTAAAAGAATGGACTCAATGGCACAAGATGAGTCTTAAACAACCAAGAATCTACAACAAGGGGTCAACAATGAATTATAACATTACAAAGGAAATTAGGCTCAGGAGCTTTAGAAAGGGTTTCAACAACACGAACCCTAAGGCAATGACAAATGGATGAAACCCTAAGCCCCAAGACATGGGATTAACCAAAATTTGTAGAATTTAGATATGGAACACAAAGTACTTTTGGGGGTTCCATCAAGCTACATGGAAATCATATGCCCAAGGTGGCATATGAGTCCCATTAGGCATAAATCATGGGACCATTTTCAAAAATACTTAGAAAGGTGTAAAATCCAGATCGGGACCGAAAACCCTAGGTGAGACTCATACACCCAAGGTGACATATGAGTCCCAGATAACTAAATATGGGCCAGACAACCTAAAAATGCCTGGATTATGATTGGATGATTATTTATGTCAAGATTATCCTCAAAAATATGCATTAATTGAGGCTTATGGATGCAAAATGAGGACAATTAAGGTATAAATAGGTCCAATTATTTATTAAAACCCTAGAAAAGTGTTAAAGTGTTTTACAACACTTTACAAAACTCTACATAAGCTATGATTAAATTTATTTAGTTTACAAGGGTCTAAGACTTAATGTGAGTGTGTTAAACACATTACAACACTAAGTCAAGGCATCATTAAGCTTATATTTATAAGGAGGGCCCAAAAAAGTGAGAAAAAGTCATTGATGACATCTTTTGACACTACATCATTCTTATCAAGACATAAAAACTAAGTTGTAAAATTTATTTCTATCATTTCGATAGTTTTGTGGGTGGAAATGAGCATCAAGGATCTAAAATTAGAGGACAATAAAAAGCTCTTTCAAAAGCCCTATCCAGGACCCATTCACCCATGGAAAAATTATTCCCTCTTCACACATCAAAATCAACTTTTGGTGATACGTACACATTCTTAGATATCTCCCAGATATGCCTGCAAAGTGTTGTTATAGTTTGTACATCTTCAGGAATCCATAATTTACATACTAGGTCATATAGCCGATTTAGTTGCACTATTTCAATCATTCCTAACCATTTTTTTCCTTAAAGAATCACCAACCTAGGTCTGATTGACTCACCTTTCTAGTTGAAAGTCAATTTCCTGGCTTTGTTGTTGGTGCATTCTAATAAAATCTAAGGAATAGGGACTTTAAACCATCATTTATCTAAATCAAGGGGATTAGGGTTTTCCCCATTTTTCGCCATTTCATTTTGGTGAACCTAACTTCTAACATCATACCAAGTTCTGATTTGGAATTATTTTAAACCCTAGATCTAGATTATGCATCATTATGTTTTGCATTCTTTACTTAAGGTTACATCTTGCATGTTTGCATCATCAAAAGCTCATAAAAATCTAAAAATATTACATACATTTGGCATCATTGTTTGCATTAGTTTATTTTTTAGTCATTTAGATCAAATTTCGTTTAAAATTGCACTCGAAATTATCAAATTTGTTTACACATTGTCATACATTTACACTTGCATTTCATTAGAAAATTTTGGAAAAAATAGTCACTATAAAATAGCTTTGCAACTAGGAAAAACAATCATACACATTAACTCAGACACTTAGGTTTTAATTTTCTGGTCCCTGTACAAAGACTCATTCACCCCTAGGGGACCCTATCCTTGTTTAGGCGTTGATGGCAATTTGCAAATTTGAGATGCCTACATCAAAAATTTTACCTGTGCACTTTCAGAAGTGCACCTGATGAACCTACCTAAATGACCTACTTTGAGAGGTCATAATTTGAAGCTCGTTGATTTCTAAGCAAAATCCCTTTGCAGATACACTCATGTGTCCTATGTGAGTGCGCATGCCAATTTTTAGTCTCCCACGATGAGTTTTGTCATGGTTTCAAAAAGTGAAGCTGGAGGGTTTTGTCACTGGTCAACTGTTTGCAAACCTTCATTTCTACAAAGTAGCCTCCCGTTTGAGCCTCCCGTTTGAGCTTGCATTTTGCAACCAGATGAATGACATAATAAAATGGTTGTTGTTCTGCATTCTCCATACCAAGGTGAGATAACATGTCAGTTTTTATAGCTTCACGAGTTGATTTGCTATTTTTAACAAATCAAAACCAAATGGAATTTCTTCAGTTTTGCACTGAAACTTTTCTGAGAGGCCAACTTTGAGCGTCAATAACTTTTGATGGGAAATGTTTCAAGCCAAGCCCTCTTGCAAAGATGTTCTTTGTACTAGAATGAGATAGTATGTCTAGTGGCAGCTCTCCGGGAGTTGATTTGATATTTTTGCAATGAGGTGATCTCTTGAGTTTCAATTGGTTCAGAACAGCTGTCTGTTGCAGAAAGTTCAACTGAGCAACTTTGACAGTTAATAACTTTTTCCTCGTGATTGATTTCTCCAAGTCGGCTGTTGCATTCAATTCTCTGGACCAATGGCTACATACCTGTAAGTTTTCATAGCCCCAGCAGATCATTTGCCCAGTTTTCAAGGTTGATTCCAGAGCCAACTTGGCCGGTTTTGCACACTTTGCAAACATGTCAGAAAGCAAGTTTTGAAGGAAACCCAATTCATGTTTTCATTTCAGAAGCACTCAAAGGCTGTGTCTGATTAATTCAAGGGTAAAGTTGTTTGAAAATGAAAATTTTTTTTAGTTGGACCCACTTGGGGCCCGACATGCTTTACACAATTATGAAGGACGAATATTCTCTTTTAATTATGAGTGCATTGGTGAAAAGAAAACTAAAGTCACTGTTCAATGGTCAATGGACAAGTCTTAGATGTCTACATTGGTACAATGGGTTCGAGTTAGGGAAGATATGTGCAAGTCATTGGCTCATAGCCTCGTTTTAAAGGGTCTATGGAGATTGTGTAAAAAATGCTCTATCATGCTTTTGAGGAAAGAAAGAGAATGTTAAGACAAATCTGAGAATGTGTTGTCCACAAAGACATAAAATGATTATACAGTTGGTTGTTAATGCTTGTCTAAGCAATGATCATATAGAAAGTACTATTGAGGTTTGCTTTGTGGGTTAAGGGGCAATGACCGAATGTGCATCAGTGTTATATGGTGCAATTGATGGCAGGTCAAGTGTGTGGGAACATTCCTAACAGCGATTGCAAGATGGATGCAATGTTTGGCAAATGTGTATGGGTAATTATGCAGCAAATGAGGCCACCACCATACTGATTGGATGAAGACCGATCCATTAACGTGGTAACACACTTTGAACAGGTGTATCATAGTGATTCAAAAGAAATCTCCTTTCACCCTGCACAAGGACAGTTGGAGCTCACATTAGAAACCTATCAAAGTTCAAAATATCTAATGATCATCCATGCATTGCTTGAGTATCGACATGGGGCAGAGGAAAATGGTGTAAAGAGGCAAAAGGGCCGATGGAAGGAATGGCTGCGTTGAGAAGACCTTGGAAACTTTTGAGTAAACGCAATGGGCAAAGAGAAGTGCCAGAGAATTAAACATAAGACAGAAATGATGAAAAGCCCTCAGAAACTTTACAAAAAAATGCAACTGAAGTCAGCGCAAAATGGATTGTTGACAGCGCCTCAGGAACTTCAAGCAAATACTAACAGGGGCAGCGGACTTTTTGTTGAAAATGCTCTACATATCAAAAGAAAGCTAAGCAACGCAGCTCAAAGAGGTTCGAGCTGTTGAGAGTAGGGTGCACGCACTGGTAATTGGTTGCAATAGTATTTGAATGAGGTGCTAACGCGTCTGAGAATGGAGCGGCTGTACCAAATGTTTGTTTTATTGTGACTTCAGGGAATGCAATGAACAGCAGCAGAATACATGTTGAAAATGCTTTAAACTCTTATGCAAATACAGATTTAAAGGGCAAGATCAAATAGCCACGCACCAAATGAAGGGATTTTTCATGACGCAACTCACACATCAGGGAACGCACAAAATGAATCCATTGAAATGTTTTGGAAACTTACAAACAAAAAGCAATGAGGAGCGCCACTCATCAAACCATAAAGGCACGCAATCCGCCTGGGAGAAAGTCAAACAAAATGTGATTGAATGCCCTAAATGCTGCATCATGCACAAAGCGTGGTTATTGAAAATGTCTAAGAAGAGGAGGGTGCGCCTGCCATAGAAACTCACAAGCAAATGCTTTGTGAGGCATGATGGAAGCCATAAAGCCGACGCCATCTGCAATGTGGAGAATACCATCACACGGAGAAACAGAATGCTGCGCCCTACCATTGTACAAAATGAATGCAGAGTTTGCACCAAATAGAGTTGTAGAAAGGTCCTCAAAGACCCTCAAGCAAATGCAAACGGAGGTCTTGAACGCTGAAGAGGCACGCGGCCAGCACAGGGATACAAAATGCGTTGCAAATACATTGATGCTGCAGACGCACCAAATGATGGTGTATTCAGAATGCTTTTGAAACTGCTAGGCGAATAAGACCAGCGCATCTGATAGGCGCATTCATTTGGGTATAAAAAATAAAAGTCTTCAAAGAAATCTCTAAGCAAATACAATGGGAACGAGCCACTTGAGTATGAAGAGGGCGCCCACGTTTGTTACAGGGGATCGATCCATGAGATACTGCCAGCAGGGCAAAACAAATGAATTTGCTGGAAATGTTTTAGAAATTTGTCTGCAAATGCAATAAGCAGAGCACGCACCAACAACATTGATTTGTTGAAACCTTCAGTAAACTTTAAGCAAATGCAAATGGAATGCTAAAAGCAGAGGAAGACAATGAATAGAACGAAGTAAAAGATAGGACATTGCAAAGAAGGCCCAGGCATTCAGCCAAAGGAATGTTTTCACTGAAAATGGAGGTAATCACCATGTGATGAAGACGATAATTTTAATTTTTCAAATGGCCCGTTTCCTTGATTCAAAAGCAAAATTAAAATTGCCCGATGGATTTGAAATGTAAAAGTGTAGTTCGTGGTGGGTCCAAATATTTTGAAGTTTCTTAAACTTCTTATTTCGCCTCAGGGTATTATTTTTAAATCAATGAACACCTAAAATTTAGGTGTTGTTTAAAGTGAAATAAAATAATAAAAGCAGGGGTAAAGTGAATATGATATTCACTCAGATTGTATAATGTGTTGGGCGAATAAAAAAATATAAACTGTAACTGAAATATTCTTTACTCGGGGATGAAAGTGTAAAGAGTAAATATTATTGGCTGGGCATGTAAAACATGAATGAAAGCATGTGGGTATTATTTGAAAGTGAGTTTATTCACTTTTAAATAAATATATGTGTTGGGAAATTAAAGTGCATTTGCAGCAAATAATAAATAGAGTTTTCACCGGCAGGGAATGTTTATCAGTTGCTAGTGAATATGGTGAAATTCTTCACATGGTGAATTTGTTGTGCAAAGTAAAGGCAGTTTTGGTGGCAAAATTGTAAAGGGAAAGAGAGAGGAGAGATGCTTTGAGTTTGTTGATGATCAACGGTGATAGATGCTTCTAGATGTCTTCAACAGATTTTTTCTAGAGTTTTATGTTTCATTTTATTCTATTTTCTCTTCTCATTGTTGGGATTCTGGGGGTTCCAATTTCTAAAAGCTCTGCAAGTTAGGGAGAAGCTCTGGGTAGAATTGTATAGCTGGGAGAAATGTAATTGAGTCATTAAATCTAAAAGTGCTTGTTTTGAATTGTGCTTCTATGTTTTATTTTATCTGATAGTTGTCTCAATTTCTGAGATGTATTACTCTTTTGGATTCAATAATAAAATTATCTAAATCTTTTCAAGCATTGAGTTACATCTGTTGTTGTCTTCTATTTTCTGAGTGATGTAATTGCTTTAATGAGTGTCAGCTGAACTTATTATTGCCTATTATTAAGGGAATAGTGTAATTGCTTCAATAAATGTGACAGGAGTGTTGTATTTCAGGTGGATATGTGAAGAATGGTTATCAGATAAAGCTTCAGTGGTCTTGTTCTCAAAATTTGATAACAGTTGCAAAGATCTTCAAAACATGTGTAGCATTGTAGGATGGAATGCTGATTATGTGACTCCATAGCCCATTTTCTAGCCCTGGTCAACTTTTCATGCTTCTGTTATTTTTAGCTTGGTCCCAAATCTTTCAAAATTAAAAAAATCATTTCAATTCTGCGTGTTGAGTTATATGTTTGTCTTGTTCTTCATGTTGGTTAGTGAAATTCATTCAATATCTTACCAATGTTGAGTGTTATTTTAGGTTTATCAACATAACTCTATGAGAATATTATTTGTTAAGCAATATCATGTTAATTGTAAGTCCAAATCTTTAGGTATTGCTAAAGGGTCACCCCCCTAGGTCTTATAGAGTCTGAAGTGCAGGGGAAATGTGTGTTAAACCCATTTCCTATCAGTTGGCCAAATCAACCTTTGAATCTGAACATAAGAAAGTGACTAGTCTTTAGGATTCAATTGTTTTGTTCATATTTGGATCACCAACAGGTGCTTCTGCAAATTTTTGCACACATTTTTTTTTTTTTCTTAGATTCCTTGTACTTGAAGATCTCTATTTCTTTTTCAAAAATTGCTTATTCAAATGCATTTCACATCTATTTAATTTGGTAAAAGAAAATTTCACTGTTTAGAACCAAAATTTACATTAAAAATTCATCATTTTTAAGTCATTGTATTATAAATCGGTCAATTATCATATTTCAAATCTAAAGGATACATTTCATTTATTTTTTTGACTAGGAAATGTAGGTTTTGAAGGGACCTCAAAACCCTTTACAACGAAGGAAAGTTGCTAAAAAGAGAAAAACATGAACACCAACAACCCACAAAAGTCAAAAATGTTGACAAAAGAAAAAGCTAGACAACTTGTCAACAACCCAACAACAAAATATTAGCATAGAAGGTTGATCAACCAAAAATAATAGAAAAAAACTATAACATATTATCGAGCACCTTGGCAGAATCCATATTACTAGAGATGATCCTGTCATGCATCTCAACCACATCCTAAAATTCCTAGAACAAAATGGCTGCCCTTTTCTTAGTCTTGTTCCTCATATGTAGACAGGGTCCAACATCCACATTCTTCTCCACACACAGGCTACTATCCTCATTCTTCTCCTCTAGGTTCATACAATTAACCTCAATAATATCATCCTCATGTTCACCCAAATACAAGGACTTATGAGTCCAGTTGATGGCTTTATCATTAAGAAATGACAAGTGTTGAGCACTAGTCTTTAGGGACTTATTAATGATTCTAACCACAGTCTACAAATCATTGTTGATCTTGCTCATTCTTTCTTCCATACCCACTAACCGCTCCTCATTGATCCTATGAACAACATTTTCCAAAGAGGTTAGCCTTTCCTCATGACTTTTACCAAGTCTGCCAGCATCCACTACTAGCTTATCGAGGATCACATTCATAGTATTGACCTTATCTCTCTCTGACCATTCCCTTTAATTGAAATTCACTAACGCCACAAAGACATCCTGCTAATCTTTAAGCTTAGTATTAAGTTCCTTTACTTCCAAAAGAGTCCATTTCATAAGGGAGAGTAGGTTTCGAGTGTCATCCTCCATCATTCTACAAAATAGGTCTATATTGATCTCCTCCCAATTGATCGGTGCAACAACAAGAATATCAACATTCTCATTAGGTTCCTCTCGAACCCCACCTTTTCCCTCCAAATCCTCCTCCACAAGGGAGTCTTCAACCTCAATTACCTTCACTTTCACCTGATGTTTTTTAGGGATATTGGCCAAATCAGCCATAATTTCAAGCCGCCTAGCCTTAACATTTTTCTACTTTACCTACTCATCGTTATTACCAACATGAGTCTCAAAATAATCATGGCTAGGAAAAACCACCTTATAATTCACAAAGCACTCACCATCCTGCATAATATCTACCATTGGCTGCTCATTACCCTCATTAACATCCCTTTGAACCCCTTTAATAGAAGGAACATGGGACTCCTCCATTCCTTTCAGCTCATCCACCCACTACTTAAGAACACACTTCTCCTTCTTGGGACTCCTTTTTTTCCCCATCAAATTATTTTTCACTGAAGGAGCAACCACCTCCCTCATTTCAACATCTATTTCGTAACCCTTAGACCAAGACTTTGAGTCCTTAGAATCATCATTAGACTTGGCCTCATCCTCCTAGGATTCATCATCAATAGAGTCTTCTTCCTCATAGTCACCGTCCCACTCTTTCGTCGACTCATTAGTTTCATAACCATAATTAATGCCTCCCTTTTCATGAGCAGAAGATGGCTTAGGAATTATAGGTAACAAATTCTATTCAATGTGGTCAATTATAAGTTTCATAAAGCCTTCATGAATAATAGCCTTCCCGAGGTTCTTTTTGTGATCATCAATATTGGTTTCCATTGAAACAAGCAAGTAATAGGGGAAAAAAACCAAATTGTTGTGGTAGAATTGATTAAGCAACATTAAGTGATAACCATAAATAATAGAGTACCTTCCCTCCAGCATGAAGAATTGTGTAGTCACAAGAACAACATCTCTCCAAAGTAGTTTGATGGATTTCTGAGCATACCCTCCACTACCAACACAACTAAGCTTTTGCTTCTCCGATCCTTTAAAGAAATTCGCTAAGGTAGTCTTAGCCACAACTCGGTCACTATAAAAATTCATCCTCTTCAATGGAAGACCAGTAATCTCAGCAATGAAGTCCTCAGTTATGTTGTCCTCCACACCTTAGTAACATAGAACTCTATTGTTCCAGCCATTAACAAAAGCTTCCATCACCTCCAAATCAAAACCGTGAAGCCTCAACAAATAGGGGCAAACACCACCCTTCTCCAAGTGTTCCTAGACGAGCTCATTCCTAGAGAATTCTTTGCAAGAGATCGACTCCATTCTATAACAAACCCCTCCCATGGCAAACAAAAACAACCTACTCACAACCTGCACTTTGTTCTTCTACATAGAAAGGGTTAAGCAAACAATACAAAAGAAAATTCAAAAAATACCCACAATCTATGTGAGCCTAACAAACCAAGTACCACCAGTCCTCAACTCCCAACCCATGACCTCAAAATCAGTAGAAAAGAAATTATGAAATGAGCAACAACTGAACTCAAAGTTCAAAAACAAACCAAGGAGGAAATAAAATAGCTTATCTCCCCAAGTATCCACTTCCATGACATTACATTTGGTCATAATTAGAGATACACTGAAGGTTAAATGGTATGGCGTCATAAGTATGCCAATAATTACGAATCATCACTCCCAAATTAGAGAACCCATCAATAAGAGAATTAGCCTGGACCAAAAAACATGAGTAATTCTCACCTCAATAAAAGAATCAATGATGGAAAAGGAATCATTAATTAAATTAGCAATGGACCATGATGACAGACTTAGCTTTAGGAAACAATTTATGATATTAAGGGAATCCCCTTCTAACCAGAGCCTAGTAACCCCTGCTTCTCTAGCATGTAAAAGGCCATGATAGGCTATTGCAGATTCATTTCAATTTGTTTAATATTATTACATACTTGAATAGAATTAGAAAAATTTCATCATGGATATGTGTTTTGGTAAAGTGTGGATTCCCTTGAAATATTTGGTTGATATCTCAAATTGTGTGTTTGGTGATGATCCTAATGCAATTGAAACCATTCATGATCCTTCACCTCCCATTGATTATCCTCGTGAACTAGATATCTTGGATGAAGATGAAGATAGTATGCATGAATTCATAAAAACATTGTTACATAACCTTGACCAAATGAAACATTTTATCCCTCAATGCAATGGCCTAACAACCCATGCCAACAACCTACATCTCCCATAATTCCACCACTTGCCATGTTTTATCTTTTACATTCTGAAATTGAACCCCAAGGTGCATCTCAATCAAAGAGAATAGAAGAACACAATGATAGTAAATATAAGGAATCCATTCCATCTAAAACTTTCTTATCCTATATAGACAAAGTTAACAATACACCTATTGATTTGGAAGAAACTTATGGCCAAGGCTTTAGAATTTTAAAAACCAAGGATGTGAAATTTGCAATTAGCATGAAGTCCATTCTCTTTTAGAACAATTACCATATGAAGAAGCTAAGGGATTAGGATATCAAGATCCCTCACCTTCACATCAAACAATTTTCCAACCAAGTAAGAAATGTAAGCCTTATAAAATTAAGACACTATCATTTTTACATATTATAACCGAGACTAAATGGACGTTAGATAGATTTCTCTGCCTATGACTCATTACATTACCACCTATAAGAGAAAATAAGAAAGGAAAAAGTACAAACTTGTCTTACTATACATACCATAGAATACTTAGGAATCTTATCAATAAACAAAACCCCTATTCAGTTGTTAACCTAGGAAGTCATTGATGAGATCATACATTGCAGAAACACGATAGTCAGTTATAAAATAGAGAAAGTGCAAAGGAGTGCCAATATACTCCAGATATCAGAAGATTACACCATCCTCAAGTTTAGTTGGAAGGAAATATAGGGAATTTCAAAAGAGTGAATGCATTAGATATTAAATGCTTTTCGAGAGTATCAGTTGAAGAAAAATGAGAAAAGGTTCCTATAACTCAAGCTCTAAGTAATATGAGGAAGTTCTAGATATTGGATACCAAAAGTGCCACAAAGACATTTTGTTGAAGTTGATTTTACAGGTTGTGCCAGTCCCAATAGAAGTTTCTCATCTGGTATTCTAAGGAATGTTGATAGCCTTGTTTTATGTGGAGTGTTATGCACTAGAGTTTGAAGTTGAAGATCACTACTGCTAAAGAAGTGAAAGCTTTGACTTTTTCAAGAAGATTCTGATGACAACTGTCATATGCCATGTGCTAAAATTTTTATTTAATATTTTTGATTCTCTTGATAGAATTTAAGTTTGAACTCTTGGGGCCTTGTTCCTATAAAAGGTTGTTTATTGCTTTACTTTTATTTTAAGTCCAAAATTTGTGGATGTCGGAAGAGCCAATTTTTTTAAAGTTTTGTTCCTTTTTCCTACTTTCTGAACAATTTCTATCTAAAAACTTGTATGCACATAGAACTTAATCAATATCGAAGTCAATTTGATAGCTAGGTATGTGCAAGATCATGATGGGCCAAAAAGTGGCAATATGATGGGTATGTGTAGGGTATGTGGCTAACGACTTTTTTTTTACCCAAAATTGATGAAACCAAAAGGGTTTTTAAAGGAGATTCTAAGCTTTCCACCAATATAAATTATGCTTTACTTTGAATTTAATAAATAATTATTATTCATTTTCTATTTGAATTACGAATAAAGTCATGATTGATAGGCTAATTGAAAAACATCTATAGCTTTCAAATGGTATTACAGTTTTTGAATCCAAAACATGTGTCACATTCTATGCTTTGCATACTATAGGATTAAAAAAAAAAAGAATTGAATTTCATGAAGTTTTGACCAAGTTAAGGTGGTCAGACATACGAGTTTTTATATTTTTTAAAATTTGTAATAAAAAAATAATAATTAATTATTTAGTTGAAAAAAAATTACAAAAAAATATGCATCACATCCGGACATGAGTCTTTTACTTATATTTAAAATATTATAAAAAAATATTATCATTTTATTGTGGTTAGGGTGGTCAGACAGACACCTACTTCTTATTTTTTCCTTGAAATTTAAGTACTACTGCATTGAAATTTCAAATTTTCACCAAATAGATTTTTTCTTTTTTTAAATAAACCTAGTAGTTTAGAAACTACATTCAATTTGCTACAGATTATATTCTTACATATTTTTGAAATAATATAGATAACTTATGCATTTATTTTTATGTCAAGTTTCCTAACTCTGATTTTTCTAAATTTTTTGCCACTTAAGGGACTAGTTTTTCCATGATGATCCTGCACATACCAAGCTACCTATCTCATGTATCTTTTATAGTTGGTTTTGTTAGTTCATCTGAACAAGACTGTATGTTGCATTGTTTAAGGGTGCATACAGAACCTAGTCGGTGTTCAAACTAAAATAGGGCTCTCTTTAAAATCTCACATTGTTTTATGCCTAGCTATAAAATAATCTGGTGAAGTATAAAGTGGTTTGCTTTGATTTAATTAAATCTTGGGGCATGTGTCGAGAATAACTAGGATAAATTTTATTTTTTTAGCATTTTTAATGCTTTTTTTTAGATTAGATGTTTAAATTTTAGAAAATGTTCCAAAAAATAGATGAAATAATAGAAATTTATTGAAAATATTTCATTTCTATGAAATTGTTGAATGCTTAAAGCTAAATCTACTTAAGTGATAGCAAAAATTGTTGATGTTCATGAAATATTATTTCAAATATTTTGATTTCATGAGATACTTTTATGATCAAACTAGAAAACTTGTATCTAATTCATATGATTCTTAATGAAACTGGAGATGACCATAGGCCCCTTGAGATTAACAAAAATATCACATCATACCCTGAAGCGAGCCTAGTATGGTCAAGACCTGACTATCAGAGCCCTGGGATTAAGCTGATTCAACCTTTTCCTATTACACAGACACCTTAGCTTGCCATGGTTAAGTCTTTCAAGTAAAGATAAGTTCTTCATGGTTTGCTTGTGAGAATTTTATCTACACTGTTACTACAAGTGACATCTTCATCAACATGAAGCTTTGTGCAAATCCATCTTTAAAATGGAGCCAAATCATGAGATCCAAGTAACTAGACTTGATAGCCCTGAAAGAATTTTCACTTTGGAAAATCCATTGGAAGGCTCATAATGGTGGAATTTTATTGTCACATGCTGATATGTAGTCTCACCTTTCTTATTACGGACTATTGAACAAGACAACTGAGAGGCAGGGTGGATCAGTTGTAATAAATTTTAACCTTTAAGCACTTCCACTAGAGATTAGATCAATTATCATTTACAAATCCTTTACTCTAATAATATGATTAATCATTAAGTGAAAAATAAAAAAATAAAAACATCACACACAATAACACACGATTTATGTGGAAAACCTAATAAGGGAAAAACCACAATGAGGATTAGCTCACAATATAAAGAATATCAAAATTGAATACAAAGGATCATTTCCAAAGAAAGCTTGCTATCAAAATAGGACTCATTGTACGAATCAAGACTCACTGTCCAACAAGGGTTAACCATGCAAAGGGCTTACTACCATTGAATTACAAAGAAGATAAAAGATATTTGTTATAGAGAGAAAAAAATATCAATGCAACAGAGATTTCCAACGCAATTCACTCACACACTTGTGGACATGCTTGAATGACAAAGTACACCTTCAGGTCACTACTTCCAGAACCTATGAATTAGATTTCACACTAACTTGCTCAACCTTGCATACCATACACACTTTTTTGCATCTATATTGTATCTATCTTGATTGCATTCATTCAATTTCTACATCTCAACCTTTATTTATACCATCTTCAATTTTGAAACTCATCCAAAGTCGATCACACACCTGTTGTATTTATAAATTCAAATTAGGTTGGCACCAAAGTATTTTACAGTGGAATTAGAATGAGGCTGACCTAAACATTCCTTTAATGAGAACCTAAATAAGTCACAACATTCCTCAACACAATTCCATAAACTTTGTAAGTAGTGTTAAACACAAGGTCAACCAAACCAGTGTAAAACACATAAACCAATTAAGCACATGCATCCTTAGCACAATCTAATCTTTCCAAATAAAAAAATTAACTTGACCACAACATTAACAACTTATCCTAAGATTTGTAAGTTATAAGACTTTAAAAAAAGAAATCCAGAGGAACAAATTTTCTCTCGAACCTCAGTTAGATACACAAAAAATAATATTTCACAATTGGTGAACATAACTCGCACTATACAATGATCCAAAAATATGAAATATAGATATAGAAACTTCTAACAACTAGGAACAATACTTTAGATCCTTAGTAGTATAGCAAGAAATCCCAGAGCAAAACCTGAAGTAAATATCGAATACCTACAAATTTCCTTATTACAATTTTCTCAATATCCTCAACATATATAGCCAATAACCAACATCAATACATCAATGACAACATCAACTAGTTGGAAACTAGTTAAAAATTTGACATCAATGACAACACCTTCATTCTTGCAACAACCACCCCCTTTGACATTGATGGAAACACATGAAGTGAAAAACCATCAAAGACAACACAATAGCTTTGAATACACTTTCCCATGATTTTTCTTTTTCTCCCCATTAGTAGATAAATTTTTTCACATGATACTTTGTCCCCATTTGACATCAATGGTAAAGGTAAAAGATGTTTTACATTGATTTCCCCCTTGACATTAAAAACAAAATACTCTTTCAATGACAACACATGACACTACCTACTCCCCTTGAGAGGTAGCCACCAAACATCAGTCCAGAAGAAAGATAGATCCATAGACCCACCAAACTAATGCATCTCCATATGCATCTAGTTCAAGAAAGGGAGGGGCAATAATCCGTAATTTCTTCTGGAGATACTGAAAGTATATTTAGGAAGGTCCTTAGTAAATATGTCAGCAACTTGATCCTTTGTAGGTACATACTAAAGATTTACTTTATTTTCCACAACCTTTTCTCTCAAAAAGTGATACTTTATAGATATATGTTTTTTTCTTGAGTGCATCACTAGATTCTTTGAAATGTTAATTGTACTTGTATTGTCATAGAAAATAGAAATGGGATCATCATACATTACTCTAATATCTTTCAATGTCTTTCTCATCCACAAAACTTGTGTACAACAAGATGCAACAATAATATACTCAGTCTCTATAGTGGATAAGGAAACTGAATCTTTCTTTTTACTCAACCAAGACACCAATTTGGAACAAAGAAAGAATGTACCATCACTTGTACTTTTTTTGTCATCAACACAACCTACCCAATCTACATCTGTATAAGCACTTAGTGTAAAATCAGTATCCTTAGGATACCCTAGGCCATAATCCAGAGTGCCATTCAAATATCTGAATATCCTCTTAATAGTAGCAACATGGGTTTCTCTAACACCTTGAAATTTAGCCACAAGACAAATTGCATGCATGATATCATGTCTAGTGGTAGTTAAATACAACAATCCTCCAATCATAGATTTGTATTTTCTTCGATCATCCTTAGGTGAATCATCATTTTTACTCAATTTGCACCCATTCACCATAGGAGTTCATACTAGTTTAGAAACATCCATCCCAAACTTCAACATTTCTCTTACATATTTTGACTATGAAATAACAATCCCTTTTTTTGTTTGATTAATTTGCAGCCCAAGATAGAAATTCATCTCACCAAACATTGACATCTCAAATTATTTTTGCATTTCTTCAACAAACATCTTGCATATTGTTTGATTTCCTCTAAAGATAATGTCATCGACATATACAACCACCTTCAAGATCTTGTCATTTTCAATTTTAAAATACTGATTACTATCTATTGTACCTTTGTTGAAACCTTATTGAATCAAATATTTTTCTAACCTTGCATACCAAGCTCTAGGAGCTTGTGTCAATCCATATAAAGACTTCTTTAATATACAAAGCATATCTGGTTGATCTGACAACTGAAATCCTTTCGGTTTTTACATGTAGACTTCTTCTTTCAATTCACCATTCAAAAATGTAGACTTAACATCCATCTGATAAAATTTAAAATATTTATGAGCAACAAATGCTAATTTTTTTTTGATAGCTTCCATCCTTACCACCAAGGAAAATATCTCCTAAAAATATATACCTTCTACTTGTGAGTAAACCTTTACATACAAGTTTTGCTTTATTTCTAACCACTTCTCCATTCTCATTGAACTTGTTGTCGAATACCCATTTTGATCCAATTATATTTTTATCTGTCATTCTAGGGACCAATTCCATAGTTTTATTCTTCTCAATTTTCATAAGTTCTTCTTCCATAGCTTTCATCCAATTCTCATCATTACATGCTTCACTCACTATCTTCAGTTCGACTTCAAAAAGTAAGCATATATTTATTTCATCAACAACAATAGCTCTGCTTGTTGTCAATACTCCTTTCCTCTTGTCTCCAATGATTAGACTTTCTAAATGATTTTATTGCACATATTTAGGTGTCTTTAGGGACACCACAGGAGCTTCTTCTTCTTCATTCCACTTTTTATGTTCTCCCACAGCTTCTATTCTTATGCAATCAAGTTCATCATATACATATCCATCAACTTCAATTGAATTATTTAATCCTTCATCAACCTTGGCATTTGTGCTCTCTACAATCTTTCTTAGTCTTTTGTTGAAGAATCTATAATCTTTGTTTCTAGTATAGTATCCAAGGAAGATACCTTCATCACATCTAGCATCAAACTTCCCTAGATTTTATTCATCTCGTCTGATATAACATTTGCTTCCAAATACCTTGAATTACTTGATAGTAGGAATTCTTCCACACCATAGCTCATAAGGGGTCTTAGTACTATTATCTTTTGCTTGAACTTGATTGAACACATAAAATATAGTGTGAATAGCTTCTCTCTAGTAAACTTTCAGTAGACCTGCCTCTATAATCATAGATCTAACAACTTCTTGAATTATTTTGTTATTTCTTTCAACAAATCCATTCTGCTGAGGAGTTCCAGGAGAAGATAATTTTTTTTTTATTCCATGAAATTAATAAAACATATTAAACTCATTGGAATTGAATTCATCACCTTTTTCAAGCGTCAAACATTTTATTCTCAAATTTGCTTCATTTTCTACCATAGGCTTAAATTCCTTGAATCTATCTAATGCATTAGATTTTTCTCTTATAAAAGTAACCCATGTATATCTAGAGTAATCATCAATTAGAAGAATAAAGTACCTGTCACCTTCCATACTTCTCACTCTTGTAGGACCACAAAGATTTGTATGAATCAAATCCAATAGTCCAGTAGTAGATTGTTCTTTGACCTCAAGAAGTTTATAGCTTTTTTTCCAAACTGACAATTCTTACAATTAGCATTAATAGGCTTTGCAATCCTTGGTAAATCTATTACAATGTGTACTATACTGATCCTCTCCAAGTTATCAAAATTCATGTGGCACATTCTCTGATTCCATAACCACTATCATTAATATGAGTCATAAAGCAATGTCCGTGAGCACTCTTAAGTTGATAAATATTTTCTTTAGAATTCTTACTAGCAGTAATCAATATTCTAGATCCTTTCCTGATTTCACATCTCTCATCCTCAAATATAAGATTATATCCCTTACTACACATTTTTCCAACACTCAAGAGATTACGCCTTAAGCCCTTAACATAGTAGACACCATCAGTATTATGCTTGCCATCAAAACTTATTGAACCTATTCCACAAATCTTAGCACTAGTATCATCTCCAAACTTAACTAAGCCTCCATCTTAATTTTCAAGTTTAAAAAACTTACTCTTATCACCAGTCATGTGATGTGAATACCCACTATCGACAACCTAGTAGTTCTTTTCCTATTTAGCATGTAGGGTAGAGATCACAATATCTCCATCTTTCTCTGGAGGAATTTCCTTCACCTCTCTTTCAGTATTAATAGAAGTAGATTCATCTTTTATATCTAAGAACAAGAATTCACTATCATAAAAATATCCATAATCAAACTCTTCATCAGAAATACGAACATCTTCATTTACATAATATGCTCTCTTAACCATCTTCCCTTTTTTCTTTTCTTAATCAGTGTTTATTCTTCTTAGTTCTTTTCAAACATGTAGAAGAATAGTGACCAATACCTCCATAACTAAAGAATTTAAAAGGTAACTTACCTTCATACTTACCGAATCCCTTTTTCATCCTTCTTACAAAGTTAGCTTTTACATGATTAAAGTTCTCTTCATCCATATCTTCAGCTCTTGTAGCCTTAAAATCAGTTTTTGTCCTCAATCCATTTGTCAAGCTAGGCTTCCTCATTTCATAAGATATTAGAGTACCCAACAACTTATCTTTAGTATATATCTTATAATATATATTCCTGAATATTAGATTTCTTTTCACTGTATGTATCAAGGAGATTTCTAACAATCTTCTTCACAATCCTAGATTCATCCACTATAGTACCAAGTTGTCGCATTCCACCTACCAACTCATTCACTCTTTGTACATAGGTTTTAATATTTTCATCTTCAGACGTCCGCAGGAGCTAGAATTGTGCCTCCAAATTCTACAACTTATCTTATTTGACCCTTTCATCAGCTTCATGCATCTTCTCCAATTCATCCAAGACCTCTTTAGCAGTCTTCATCTTTGCAACTTTAATTAACTCTGAATGTGAAAAACTATTCTTCAGAATAAACTTCACCTTGTTGTTTGTTTCATGTGCCTTGATCTCATCATTGTTACTTAGAACATTTGCAAGAGGAGTGTAAGTAGTCTTGTAAGAATTCTCAACAACATATCCATAGTACTCCAAATATCCTTCCATCTTTATCTTCACAAGGGCATAGTTAGTCCCATTGAACCTAGGACTTTCAATAGTGATCTTGTTCATCATCTTGGACCTTCCTTATGTGGTTAAGATATTCTCCAAGGAACCAAGCTATGATACCAATTGTTGAACAAGATAATTGAGAGGGGGGTGAATCAGTTGTAAAAAAAAATTAGCCTTTAAGCACTTTCACCAAAGATTAGATCAATTATCATTCACAAATCCTTTACTTAGCTATTGTGATCATTCATTAAGTGAAAAAGTAGAAACTAACAAAATCACACACATAATAACACCAAATTTATGTAGAAAACCAAATAAGGGAAAAACCATGGTGAGGATTAGATCACAATATAGAGAATATGAAAACTGAATACAAAGGCTCACTACTAGAGAAGGCTCACAGCCAAAACAAGACTCACTATCCAACAAGGGTTAACCACCCAGAGGGCCCACTACTATACAATTACAAAGAAGATAGAAGATATTTGTTACATAGAGTAAACAATCTCAATGCAATAGAGATTTCCACCACAATTCACTCATACACTTGTAGACATGCTTGAATGATAGAGTAAACCTTCAGGTCATTGCTTCTGGAACCTCTCAATTAGATTTTACACTGATATTCTCAATCTTGCATCCCATATACAATTTTTCAAATATATCTCACATCTATCTTGCTTGCATTCATCTAATTTCTACATCTTAACCTTTATTTATACCATCTTCAATTTTGAAATTCATCCAAAGTCAGCCACACACCTTTTGTATTTACAAATTCAAATTAGTTTGATGCCAAAACATTGTACAAGGGAATTAGAATGAGGATGACCCAAACACACATCTAATGAAGATTTAAATAAGTCATAAAATTCCTCAACACTCTTCCATAAACTTGGTAAGTAGTGTTAAACACAAGGTCAACCAAACCAGTGTAAAAAAATAAACCAATTAAGCACGCACAACCTTAGCACAATCCAATCTTTCTGGATAGAAAAATTAACTTGAACACAACCTTAACAACTTATCCTAAGAAACAAAAGTCATAAGACTTGAACAAGAAGAAATTTGGAGGAACAACATTTCTCTCAGACCTTAGTTAGATAGATAGAAAGGCATAGTTCATAATTGGTGAACATAACTCAAACTGTACAATGATTTAGAAACCCAAAATTTGGATAGAGCAACTTCCAGCATCCAAGAATAATACCTTAGATCCTTAAGTTAGCATATCGACAAATCTTAGAGAAAAACCTGAAGAAAACACTGAATACCTACAACGTTTATTTATTACAATTTTCTCAATATCCTCGACATATATAGCTAATAACCAAAATCAATGACATCAATGACAACATCAACCAATTGGAAACCAGTTAACTAGTTGACATCAATAACAAAATCTTGAATCTTGTAACAACTTTTTGGGAAAATACATGGAAGGTAACCCTATGTTAACCATAGTTGATGGTCTACAAGAGGCTCAATATTATCAAAAAGAATTTTGGGATCAAAGTTCAAGCATTATGTAGTGAGGAACAATGCAAATTTAAAATCCAATGTTACATGGAAAAATTTCCACAATCTCCCATTACCCCAATATCAAAAGCATAAGTTGCAATCAATATTGGATGCAAACACTATTTTACTTTTAGATTTTAAGGATAAAATTATTTGGGCCCCATATAAATTAGGACAATGTAATGTCAAACATGACTACAAATCTTTGACCTTTTAGGAAAAAATTCAACTAGGTTTAGAAGCTTTGTTGGCAAACCTCAATTCTCCCTAAAGCGGGAGCTTTTTCTTGGTTAGCTCTCCATAATCGGGTCCAAGAAATTTGTAGGCTTTCAAGGCTAGACCTAGATTAGACATTTAATTGTATTATATGTGGTGCCAATTAGGAAACAATGGATCACCTTTTTCTCCACTATAATTTTTCTCAAACATGTTGGAATTAGATCCAAAAAAATCTTCACTGGCTTTCCCCCTTGCCAAACACCATTTTGGAGTTAATTCAAAGTTTGTTGTAACTCTATAAAGACTCACTCTTTAAAGCACTATGGATGGTGATCTCGACTTTACTAGTTTGGAATATATGGATCAAATGAAATAGTAATATTTTTAGGAATAGTTTTTTATATCTAAAAATTATCCTCAATAAATTGGAAATAAATATATTAAATGTAGTATTGGAGGTTTTTGTGAAAAAACCAAACCCATGCAACTCATTCTCAAGCTAGGATAATGAAATGTTAAACTATTGGTCTCTAAAAGGAAGAATTTTGTTTGGATTCTATGGTTGGGAGATAAAATAGCATAACTTGAGCAACACTCCCATTCAAGGATAACCCTACAAATCTCAACCACAAGTATGCAAAGGAGAAAGAGATCTTGCAATAGGGTTGTACTAGGGGCTGATTGTAAACTAATTAGGGGTTCACCACCAAGATAGGGCTTGTAAAGACAAATGAAATGCAAGATGTAATGCTTAACCATAATATGATGCAATCTTTCACTAAATGACCTAGAAAAGTATGTAAAACATAATAGAACACTACAAGATGAAATGTGTGCACCTAGAAAATTGAAGGAGATTGAATGAAGGTCTAGAATGCTGGAAACACTAAATTTAATGTTGAGTAGGACTCATATGCTATACTAGGAAATTTAGTCCCACATCTGGATTTCTAGCAGAAACATGAATCTGGAAAATGGGTGTCTAAAACTACAAAAACCTAAAAATTGACCTAAATTGGGACTCATACACCAGAACTAGCATATCAGTCTAGTTAGGGTTTTTGAAGCTTCAAAGTCTAAATCTACTCTTCAAGGTCTGCTTTGTTCTTCCTAATTGATTTATGGATATGAAACCATAATTTGCATCCTCTAAAATTCTTCCAAGTATCTCCAATGCAAGGTGACAACTTTCTCCAAACTTGCTCTTCAATGTGTCTTCAATCTAAACCTACAAATCATACACTAAAGAGAGTATAAAATGTTGTTTTCTTAGTGGGAAGGGATTTTCCTTGTTCAAACCTTGTTTTGGTAATAAAAAATTGAAATGAAATGAAATAGGAATGGAGAATGATGAATGAAAAAAATATAATGTTGCAAGTCACCAAAACCTAGCAATGAAGTGTTGCAAACATGTATGAGATGGCTCCAATGGATGTAGATCTTGAACCTTGCTTGAATGTGATAGATATTTGAATTCTAGTTTTAATCATGAAACCCTACATCACAAATGTTGGCTAAAAAAAAACATGATGCATGAAGACATTTACATGATGCTTGATGCTTGAATAATGCTCTAAAACACTTGATAATCAACCTTTGAAGACTCTTGAATACTCTTGTAAACACTTGAATGCTCTTGTGAACTCCAATTTTCTATAATGCATGAATACTTGTAGGCTTAGGATGATCTCTTGAATGCTTAGGTGTAAAATGAGTGAAAGAAACTTGTATTTATACTTAATTATACAAAATTTCCTAAAATTGCAACACTACAAACCAACATCAGATCTAGGAAGATAAAATCCCACCAAGAATTTGAATTAATTTTAATTTTGGTCCTAAAGAGACTCATACACCCAAGGTGGTATACGAGTCCCATTAGGCATAATTTATGGGACCAAATTCCAAAATACTTAGTGATGGAACCTCGATTCTCATGTCCTATCTTAAACTCTGGTTACATTTAGGAGCGTTTTTAGGAATCATTTTCTTAAAGCACTTTTATTATCGGTCATTCGGTTCCCTAACCAATAATCAAGAAACTTTTGTTATAATGGTTTTAGGGTTTTTGAGTCCTTTCTATTTATCGTATCATCCTAGGAAGTCCCCTCCATTAAAAAACCTTATGAATGCATGCCTAAATATTTTCACTTAAGTTCAATCAGCCTTCTATCTTTACCACTCATCGCTGATCACTTTTGAAACCCGTGTCTTAAATCAATGACGAGCGATGAGGTGAGATTTCTTTGATATCGCTAAATGCGAATAGCTCCTTGAACTTCTAGTTATAAAAAGCGATGAGTGAGGTTCTTGGTATTATTAGGGGATCACTTATCACTAATGATATCTAACTTCTTAAATTTGAAATAGCAATGAGTGATGCCCTCTAGCTTTATGATCATATTGTTCATCGCTTATCGAAAATGTGTTATGAAGTCATTGTCTTAAATCAGTGATGAGTGAGGAGATGAGTTTCCAATTGCATTGCATCTCACGGATTTGTTTTGAGCACTAAGTTCTTGATTAGAAATATGTGATATGTAATAATATTAGGATAATCTCTCATCGCTAATTTCTTGCAAACATTACGAGGAGGATTAGCGATGAGCGATATGTTTCCTTTTAAGAAGGTTTCTCTCACTAACTTGAATACACATTATTTGTGATATCTTTTTGTGCTATTAATTGTCTATGTAGGTGTATGTGTCAAAATATAGTACTTTCATCTCTTGTCTCTAATAAAAGCCAAGGTGCAAAGTTGAATTAGCGAGGAGCGATGGAGATGAACGAGATCAAGAAATAGGCCCCAGGTCTAACGGCTAAGATTTTATCGCATAAAACACTTGCATCATTGATAAATCTAGATGAGAATGAAGTAAATAAGTGAGAGGAAACAACCAACACAAGAAGAGGAAACATGGTGAAATCCTAAGGATTTTGTATAAAGTAAAGAGGAAGGTGGTGAGAAAGATTAATAACCATTGATGTAGTTTTAAAGCTGAAGGATCAACGATCAAGGTTTAAACCTGAATGGCTAATTGTTAGTTTTCTCATGCAAGATTACTATCAAGTGTTAATGGTGTCACACTTCTCTCTCAGCTGTACTAGAAAGTAGATACCTAGTTGATCATGCATTCAAATTCATTAGCTAGCAAAAATAATACCAGAAGCAAAAGAAATTATGAGGAAAGCTCCAGAAGTTATCAGTAACCAGATTGACACTACTTTCATCCGAGTAAGAAAAACTAATATCTCCTTCTAATTGAAGTAGTTAAGTGAATACCCTCAAAATTTGGTAGGAAAATTGGGGAAATTAGCAATTTATTCATTTCTAGTAGTTTCAATTTGGTGATTGAGCACTATCTAAATTGTGGAGAAAGGGTATCCTATTCAATAGTAGTGTTTTGTCCTGTCATAATTTTGAAGGGTCTTATTTGGCCATAAGGGATTGTAAACCCTAGTTCTATTTGCATTACAAGCATGAGTACTCCAAAGCCTAGTGAATCTAGTGTTAGACCAGAAAGGAAACCAAAATGGAAGAGGGTTAAAAGACTTATAACTCAACATACTTTAGCTGAAATTAAGCCTAAGCTAGTGAGTGTGTCTAACCCTTCACCAAGTACTCCTGCAACATCCACTAGGTCTAGGAGTGCAAGGAAAGAAACAAAAAAATTTATGCAAGAGGCCTCTAGAGGTGTCAAAGAAGGAGGGTCATGAATTGGTAAAAGGACCACAAGACAACTTGTTGTAACCACTAGGTTAATTGATAATGCTGGTGAAATTGGTGAAAAACCCCAGCCCTAGAGTGCATGGCAATTATTTCAGTATGCTTTCAATAGGAAAAATTCTAGTAAGCCTGCATGTTATTTATGGAGGTTGAACCTTGGAAGGTTGGTGGTTTCAAATGTGTTTGTAGAGTTGATTTAATGATGGAGCTAGCAAGGAACCATAACCCTACTGATAGGACAATCAGAAGTGAGAATGGTGATATAATTTTGGAGGTGACAAAGGATAAGATGATAGATGTATTTGGGTTAAATCCCAATTACACTACAAAGTTTAGATGAGCTGATTTGTATGTTGAACATGAAAAGAGAAAATTTGCATTCAAAGAAGTACTGCTTGTGCGACACAGGAGTAGGGAAAGATTTACTACTAAGGATGTTGAACCTTTTGAGTGAAGAATTTGAATATTATTTCAAAAACACTTATTATTGTTTAAATCAAGTATTGGTTGAAGATTTTGAAGTTAGGATAGCTCCTGATTTACTGGTGATGGTGGTAGATATACAAGACTATAATTGAAACACTGGTTTTGGTTATGCTAACTTTGTTGTTGAATGAATGCATGAGGACTTTCTCAATTTGAAAAAGGAGGTGCTCCCTTTGTATTTTCCCCATTACTCTTTATTGATGCATATGATCTTATTGGAAGGTGATTATGAGTGGAAAAGGAAATTAAATATGAAGGTTCACGACAGTGAGAATAATGATATCCCTATACAAATGTGGACATACATTTGGGATCAAGATTTCTCCAATTCCAACTACATCTTGTCTACCAATGTTGTAAGATATGGTATCTTAGAGTCATTGGGTGTAGCACCTAGATTCAGAATTTCTCCAGAAATCAGAAGTCTTATGCGCCCAAAGGATGTACGAAGCTCTAAAGAAACACATAATCAGGTTGAATGGTTTCTACATTCTGAATATACTTTGATCACAGCTTATGGAGCTAAGGTGGCACCTCATTGTCTACCCTTGTATGTCTCAGACAAGTTGGATTTCATGTAGCTCATGTGGAAAATTGATGTTATGGATTATGAAATGTATAGAAAAGGAAAAAAGGGCACTGTAATACATCCCCAATGTAATTTTTCTTACTTCAAGATCACTACCCCTAAGGGGTATGAAAAGTTTGACATAATGGTAAATAATCTCAGAATGCTTATCGATGAGACTAGAGTTTTTGATCTAGAAGGTTTGGTGGTAGGAAAAAGAAGAAAAAAGGGTTTAGGCATCATACATCATGAATTTTATTATAGAGATGACGTACTAAGAAATTTGACAAGTGATGAGGATGTCATGGCTAGGAAAAGATAATAGACGACTATGACAAACCTTGAGGAGAAGATTATGAAAATGAATGCCTTCTACATCAGTCCATACAATGTAATTGCAAACCCCTTAGAGATGGCCTTTACTATGATAAGGGATTGTTAATGTAACATAAGATTTTTGGAACCCACTTTCTTTCTTAGCTCCTCCTAGGGTCTTTCACCTAGAAGGAGAGAGAAAATGGGCCAAAATGCACAAAATTGACACTCAAGACTAAAGGATGGAAGAATGAAAAGAAAATGTGGAGTGTGTGAATGTGTCTTAATGCTAGAAACTTAATGAAAATGTAGACTAAAGAATGTAAATTGATCTAATACAAAAGTGTTGGAAAACATAGTGTTGAATATAAAATATGAACTAGAAACTTAAAAAAATGGAAACAAAAAAGAATGAGACTGAATGAAGAGCACCTGGAGGTAGATTCATGCCACTAGAAGGTTCTGGAATGTCTTAGAAACTTCTATTAATGGCCACTAGGACTCATTTTCCATGGGTGGCGAATAGTTCTGCTTCTGGTAAAATCTTCTGGAAACCTATTTCTGACTGTTGGGAGCTGAATTATGAGAAAATATATTTTTTAGGCCTACAAGTGGGACTCATTCGCCATGGGTGGAAAATCAGTCCACCTACAGGAATATGCAAAATCAGGAGTTGAATTTGTGGAGTTAGATTTTCACTTCTGTCTCCTATAGGTCTCCACTTCTGAAATTGTCAGATTCGGGTTTGAAAATGACTTTCTATTGGTTCTTTGACTTGAATGATGAAGAGGGAGAGCTTTAAAAACTTTTCAATTTGATTTCCAATTATCTTCAAGCCTCCAAGAGTCCTAAATCTGCAAACACACAAGACAAGAGAGAGAAAATTTGAATGTTAGAGCATGGGGGTTTTCCTTGGTCAAACCCCATTTAAGTAATTAAACAAAAATGATGAAATAAAGGAATGAAACATGCAAACAAGAATTGATTACCTTGCCATGATGATTTAATCTTGAAATTCTGCAACATATGTAGCATCAACCCTTGAATGTCTTAGGAAGCTTAATGAATGACTTGTAAAGTGAAAGCCCTAGCTTGCTTGAGAAGATAAATGGAATGAGAGGTGGAAGATGTGAAAGATAAGATGATGATGGATTGATTAATGAATTGATTGGATATGAAGAAGATGTGAAAATAAGGTGAAAAGCACATATTTATACAATTCTTGTGCCTTAGCATCCATTCATACCTCATCACAAACTGACATCAAGTGATTTTGAATAAAATCTCGAAAGGAAATTTGAAATATTTTGAATTTGGGGCCAAGGGGGACTCATTCACCACCCATGGAAAATGGGTCCCACCTAGGACTTAAAAACAAGTTGTGGGAGAAATGTTGTGTTTAATGTTATTTGTCAAGATAATATTCAAAAATACACTTAATTACAACCTATGAGGGCATAAAGAGACAAAATAAAGCATGAGAAGGGTGTAAATAGTGAAAATATACCTATAAGAGTATCAAATTTTGTTACAAGACTTTGCAACACTTCAAAATAGGACCTGTTAATGTGTGAAAAAATGGTTTTTAGGTAAATTTCATTAAATAGAGTCTAGAAGAATGTATAAATGTCTTACAACACTTCACAACACCTTGACAAGACGTCGTTAAAAGAATTTTATTTAGTTTACAAAGGTCCAAGGCTTAGTGTGGATGCATAAAATTCCTCACAACACATAAATCAGAGCCTCATTAAATCCAATTAATCTCATGTCAAGCAAAGGGTCCTTTTTTCTATGGCACAATCAATCCAATGAGTTTTAGGTGAAGGTAATGGAGTGTAGACAATGACAACAAGCTATGGATATCCCAGAACATCCTGTAGATGTTCAGGAGGTCAAGGATGAACAAATGGAAGAATGTGTGCCAAGAAATTAGGAGGTGGAGCATAAATTTCCCCTTCTTCATATTGAAGAAATTCACAGTTTAGATGTTCCTCCTGGTAGGATTGTCAAGTGGTAGTATGACAGAGAAAATGATGATGATCCCAGGATAAGGTAGTGTGATGAGTTTTTGCATGATGATAAATTTGTGTAGACCAAAGAATTTTAAGAGTTTATGATTCAATAGTGTAGTAAGGAAATAAAAGAGATACTTGAATTAGCCTAAGTTAATGATGAACCTTCTAATCATGAGGAAGATGAGAAAGTAGAGGAAGATAAAATTAGGCCTAAAATTGCAACGATTACTCCCACTAAGGCTTGAAGAATTGTAAAAGATAGTGGAATCATGTTGTTAATAGGATGTACTATCACTACTGCCATAGCATATCATGCAGTTAGGAGAGATCCTCAAGATTTGATATCTGAAGATCAACTTGAGGATACAATATTTGGTTTTGTATATAGTCCAAAGTTGCATACTCTTGCAATTTTTTCTATGGAACCTAATACTAGTAAACATGAGGTTGCTAGGCCTATTGAAGAAGTTATTGGTTCACTAGTGGTTACCAGAGCTACTGGCATAACTCTAATCTAGGTAGCTGAGTTAACTGCACATGCTACAATGCTTAGTGTGGATACTGCACATATTTCCCAAAAAAAAATATGAATCCTTGGTTAACGTATATAATAAGGCCTTGAATGAGCTGAATCAAATGAGAGCCACTATTCAGGCTACTCAGAAAATAGTGACTCAACCTTCTTATTCTTCTTCATTTGATATGTCTACACAAGATAGGGAAGTTTTGGCCCTAACAATTGATGATTTGAAAGAAAAGTTGATTGCTGAGAAGGAAAATGTCAAGTAGGCCAAACTAGAAACAGTTAGCATGGCAAATGAAATTTTTGAATATGTGCTGAGGTATAGGGTGACCAAGTTGGTCCACAGAGCTAATGATGTATGGGCCACGTATAAGCATATTCATGAGGAAAATACAAAGTATCTACAAGTATAGGAGGCCTTTAGGAATAAATGAAATAATTGGATTCCTAGGGTAAATGCTTTGAAAGAAATGATGCCAAAAATGAATGAGGATTCCGAGGCACCCACAAATATTCTTGACATCTTGAAAACTATTGACTCAATAAATGAGGTAATTAATTTCCATGGAAAGTTAGGTATACAACTCCAGAGTAAGTTGAAAATATTCGAGGAGATGGAGGAATGTGGTATGCCTCAAATATTGAATCCAAAAGGTGAACTACATCCATTTGACACCTGGAAGAAAAATTTGGGAGGAATTCTTGGAATGACTATGATGACCTTGTCTATCACTGATTACATCTTACTCAATTCAAATATTGACACAATGGTGAAAATTGAATTAAAAATGGATATGTTTGTTAAGGAGGCCAAGATTTTAATTGATGCAAGGTAATCTCAGTACATTACTAAGGTGTATGATTTGTTGAATATTAAATGGCCCACTGAGGATGAATATAACACTTGGTTGGAGAAATACACAGAGTGAATCTATGTGTGGATCATTGAATAAGGAGAATAATGGATAGGAGAGGAATAATACATAGCTCGAATGTAGTACAGATTAGGATTTTTGTATAACATGGTCGAATATTATTCCCTCCTTATTTTATAATGAATAGAAAATGGTCCTAATGTGGATTAAATTTTTTTGACTCTTTTCCACTTTCCTTGCTTCGTAATTTTTTCTATTTTGATTCTCCCACAGTTGGCATCTTGAACACATGGGGAGTATCTTCTAACTTTTGTAACAAACTAATGATGTTTTTGAGGTGGGACCTATTTTCCACGAAGAGTTGAGGTTAGTTCTACCTCTTGTTTATTTGCTCCACTTGAAGACTCAAGTGTAATTGAAAGAGGAATATTCTTGCAAGCGATCCAATGCTATCTAGTCTAAGGCTTGTTTACTCCTTCATCTCTATAAGAAAGAATTCAGCACCAATAGCATGAGAGTTGAATTTTTTTGAGTTAATACTATTAGTTTGTTAAGATAATACGAGGCAAGTTTTAGAGTCTTTGTTTTAAGTTTCTTTTTGGAGTTCACACTTATGCATGTAAGACTGATAATGATATAGCATATATAATATAGAGTAATATCAGTTTCATGGTTATTTTCTCTCCTTCTATGTGTATTATGAGTTATGATTGAAAGTAATCAAGGATTTCCTTCATTTGTCTCTATCATTACCTGATGGATGTTTAGTTTCATGCTTGCTTATTGATTCAATGAATTAATGTAAGTGCATATATGAGATTGATGACTTATAAGAACTATGTGGTAGGATATCTGTAAGAAGTGACAATTAAGAATGTCATAGAGGAATGTTGTAATGCAAGATTTGTTGAGGTTATAGGTGCTATCATCTAAATTGTTATTGGGTTATATAGAATGGTATTGACTCTGTGCTTGGGATAAAGACACTGGTTCATGCAGAGTATTTATGTTAGATTACAATATTGATTCAATAATTACTCAATCTTTAAATCATAAAATATCAAGGGAATACTATTTTTGTTGTTTTGTGTTTGAAATCTACTCTTCATACTCAATACATATAACATTAATACATAAGCTTCTAGTTTATTTGATGCATATTACTGAGTGGTTCTATGAGAGATATCTATTGTTGACAATGTATTTGATTTTAGTTGTGATAAGTATTTAAGTTTACATTGTGGGATCACCCTCCTTGGTTTCATAGAGCCTGAAGATTAGGAATAGAAGATTAGCAACCTCTATTCGTTCATTGGCCAATCCCTTTAGAATTACTGATAATTGGAAATGGCGAAATCCATAGGTATTTCTGGAGATTATTTTCGTTCTTAAAACATAACCAATAGATTGGCGACTCTTTTGGGGACTAGCTAAGTCCAAAGTCTCTAAGTTTAGATTAGGTACAGTCAAAGTTGGTTGTTCGTTGCGATATTCTTTACTATTTAAGGAATAATCAGTTTTAAATATGTTGCATTAGTCCCATCATACTAGTTCTTATGTGTCAGGTGTTATTTCATTCTACTACTTTTTGTCGAGTAATGTTTAAAGTCTTTTTTGGAGTAACAAGTTATGCAAAGAAGTACCTTGAGCAGAAGGCAAAATTTGAACCTACAAAGGAAAAGCAACCTGAATGGGTCAGGAAATGATCTGAATCAAGTAAGTTTGTTGATTCCCCTCCTGATGTATCTCCTAATTTTCATGTTGATATAAGTAGTTCTAGTGTCCATTAAGGACATAAAGTTCAAGAGTCTAATGTAGACTAGGGAAGTTTTCTAGTTGAACAAGTCTTTGATAGTGAGTTAAATATCTCAAGAGAGGAAGATAGGTGGGAGTTTTGGGAAATGAATAAGAAGTTCTCTGAGTCTTTACCCCTAGAATTGGTTCTATTTTTAATGGAAATAATTTTAAGCCATGAGGTAAATCCCCTGATGAGCCAGTCCACTTCTCTCTTGAAGAGGACCCTACTGACCAACCTTATTTTAGTCCTGCCTCGAGTGAGCATGGGGATATTCTAGAAAATGAGGAGGATATAGATAATGACATGAAAGTCATTGAAGAAGAGGAGTTAAGAGTTCAAGAGCAAGAATAAAAGAGAATGAAAGAATTGAAAGAGAGGGAAGATAGGATTAGAGCTAAGCAACTTGAGAGAGATACTAGAAGAAAAAAATTGGAGAAATGAGAGAAGAGGCCGCGAGGTGTAGAACCTTTGAGGAAAATATTTCTAAATTCACCTCTAAGATGACTAATGATATTACTGGAGCAACAGTCTCAATGAGAGCTTCAACTATTGATACTTATACAATATCTGTCTCAGCCACTAGAGCCTCAAACCCTCCTATTAATCCTAAGAAAACATCATTTGTAGATCATGGGAAGAGACCTATTGACCAATCCAAGAAAACTACATTCAAAACCAATGATAAAAACAATAATTCATCTACCGAAATAGCCACAAATAAGGCCAAAGTTGACCTAACCGAATCTGATACACCTCCAGATCCTAAGATATTAAGGTTGCAGTTGGAAAGTGAAAAGCTACGAGAAGATTTGAAAAAAGCTGAAATAATAGCTTCTAATGCAGAAATGGCTAGGAAGATTGCATTCCTTCAAATGTCTACCCATTTTCGAGAGGCTTTGAGCTCTGGACATACTAATAGTTAGTTTCCAAAGAAGAAATATGATGGACATAGTCCTAGTGGAAGTAGTGGTGGAGATCCAAAGAGGTGGTGGTGGAGGAAAAACCAAGAATGATAAGTCTTATTTTGAAGATGATGAGGGAAGTAAGAAAGGGGAGGGTGATGGTGAAAGTGGAAAGGAAAAAGATGGTAGCCACTCTGATAGCAAGAAAGGTGATGAGTACAGAGATGATCATAGGGATTGACATACTAGGAGGCCACTCCAAGTAGATAGATACAAGCAGTTGTGTTTCACTAGAATACCTAGCTACCCTAACCCATTCCCTAAAGATTTTAGGCTTGCTCTAGTTAAATTCTCTAGAAATATTGCTTTAAGTGGTGAAGACCATCTCAAAGCATTTGCTAATATTATGGATGATTTTTAGGTGGAGATAGAAGATTTCATGATGAATTTGTTCATGTAGTCTCTCATTGAGGATGTAAGAGAATGCTACATGGGTTTACCTGCTAAGAGCATTGGCTCTTGGGAGGAGTTCAAAAGGGTTTCTATAGAACAATACAGTGACAAGACTGATTCAATTTTTTTGTTGAATCTATTCAATAATATTGTTAAAGGATCTAATGAGTATGTTGCTGAGTTTAATACAAGGTTCCAAAAGGCTAGAAAAAGGTTGCCTCCTCATCTACAATTAAATGATCATGTGTCTTTGGGAAATTACTAAAATGTTTTTGATGCAAAAATGAGTTACAGTTTGCTAGATAAGCATTCTCAATCTTTAAGGGAAGCTTTCAATATGGCATAACATATTGAAAATATCAGAAAAGCAACTGGTAAAGTTGGTAGAAGAGATGATCCAAAACTTTTCAAAAGTTCAAAAAAGGAAGAAAAGAGTTCAGGTACTAAAGGGGGAATAATTGAGGATAAGCTTGATAGTTTTATGAAAACTATCAATGATAAAATTGTAAGGCAAGAGAAAACCCAACCTAAAAAATACTAAATGAATGAAAGACCCCCTAGATTGCAAGATCACCCTTATAATACCAATTGGTATAATGGGAAGCATGTCTTAAACAATCAGAGGAATACCCAAAACAAAGTTCCTCCAGACCCTTTGCAAAAGAATTCGGGAAATTTTGTTGAGGATACTCCTTGGTGTATGACTTGCCAAATTCCACATTCCTCAAAACAATGTTTAGTAGCATAGATGGTGGGAGTAGAAGATTACATACTCGAGGATTGTGATTAGCAAGATCAGGAGGATGATGATGTACTTATGATTATGGGTGATTCTAACGTTGCTTGCAGTGAATGTTCTTCTGATGAAGGCTCTTATGAAGTTGATGTAGATAATAAAATGGAAATTTCTAATGCATATCATCAACAAGTTCTTTCTGATGAGGATTTTTGATGTGTTTTTTATGCACTTCTCAACATAGGCAATGCATAGGTGCATCACATCTCTTGAAAGACAATATTCCACAATCAGATTGCATAACACTATCCCAAGGTCTCTAATGTCAAGTCTTGACAGTGCTTGGAATATCTCAAAATTTTTAATGTGATTTTCTGGAATCACAAGGTGGACTTACAAATGAGTTACAAAGTGTGGGAAGTTGGGTCTACAAATGGAGTTCTTAGGATGCAAAAATTGTTGTTCACTTGTTGCAGGTTCAAACAATAGTCTATAACTCCTACTTCAGCTTCGAATTTGGCTTTACAATGTGCAATGAACCTTAGCTTAGGTTACTTATTAAAATAAAGGAAAAAGGGTAGGGAAGAGAGGAAGTTCCTAGACCTAAAACAATGAATGAATAGTGATCATGGTGGTTGCTACAGTAGAAAGACTCCCTAAACTAGGTTTTGCTTGGCCAAGAGGAACCTACAGTTACACAAAACCAATGCAATCTTCTAAGGACTACAAATTTTCAGATTGCACATACACATCATGAACATTCAATTGAACTAAGTTGCAACAATGAAGTAAGGAAGCTCATACTATCTTTACAAAGTGATTCATCAGCAACAAACCACAAAAAGCATGAGCTATAAATTCATCAAATATAGTAACAACAAATAGCATCATCACTTCCATTCAAGAAACTAAAAACTAAACTAATAGGGAAGTAGAATCATGCATGAATAATGAAGAAACAAAAGAGAAATATCCATAAACCATGCAATGTAGCTCTCTATTGCTGCAAAATTCCTTTACACTAGCTCTCCAACCACTTACAAATGAGGGGCAAGCCCCTATTTCTAGTTTTTCAAAGCCCAAATGAATGGCTATGATTGATTTACAATGAGTGGCTTAGATTAGTTTTACATTAGGGTTTCACCTACCCGCCATTATAAAGGAATTTAAAATATAGCTTTTGTCTCATTCCTATTTTGTCTTCTAGTGCCCAAGTGTTGTAGCAGTTTTGTCTTCTAGCTAATTTCCCTTTTTCCTGTAGCCAAAACTGCTTAAAGGCCACCTCCTGTTTGATTGACTTGCAACACTCTTCAATCAATCAAATGGGCCCCATTCGCATATTTGCATCATTGGATTGGCTACCCCCATTTTGAGAGGAGGACCTCGAGCTAGTCATGATTGTTTGATGAAAATTAAGACAACCTTTGGCCCTTCTGACTTTAGCATAAAGTTGTATGTATTCTTGGCACTAACCTCCCTAGCGTAGGCATTGCGAGTCTCTACCCCTACTTAAGCAGCTCTAGGTTCCCATTTTTTTGTTCATATGTAAGCCTAAATGATATAGCATCCTCTATTTTATTTTTATCTCAGTAGGCGGTTTCTTCAAATGAATGTTTACATGTTAGCCACCTTGATAATCCTCAATTCATTGCCCTACACAGAAAATAGAACCCATTAGGCTTAACATTATTTTATGTAATCATAAAGTCTTAGGATCTCGCACCTAAGTGAAATTTTGAAATATACCCCCCCTTGCTTAGACCTTTCCTCTAATGTTTTCATCAACCTCCATTGTTCATCGTGTTCTAACTTTGCTAATTAAATTCCTTGTTCTAAACATGCACCCCCCCTTTAAATTTTACAACACACAACATTCAAATTCTTAAAGTGATCCACGAGGATTTAGCAATTAGTTCAAATAATGGCTCCTCCTTGTTAATCAAAATATCCTAGGGGCCCACTAAAGTGATAAAAAATAATTACTTCAAAGTTAGAATAGCCACTGCCATAGGTAAATGTATGATATTTTTATGAACATCCCTCCTTCCATGAAATGGCCATTCTCTATTTCCCCTGATGGTCCATTATTTTGAGTGTGTATCATTCATTTGCCAAAGAGGACCTAACTCTTCCTTTCCTTACGCATCATAGAAGGCTGTGGAATATCATCACGTGGGGACCAACCCAACCAACGGTGCCCCCAAGCACAAGGTCGATGTAAGCGGATGTGGATATGAGGAGTTGCTGCATGATTGTCTACACTCACCCCTCAGTGCAAGAATCTCACCTCTTCATAAAATCATGAGTGGGAGTCTTTGCTCCTAATAAAAACCCTTATTCCATCAACATGAAACCTAATTTACCATATCCTGACATTATGTTGAATCAGAGCAGCCTTCTTAACTCTTTCCACCTTAAGTCATGATATTCTTCAAGACTTTCACTGCCTTATTACTTCATTGCATTGTGCAAATTTTTCCTAGACCAAGATCAATCATGGGGCTGAGAGTACATGAATCCATTGCAAAAGTGTCACTATGGCTAAGGAAAGGATGGATGGAAATCATCTATGCAGACTTCGTAGAGGAGATGGCCACAGGCCTAGACAAGCGAGTGATAGCCTATGGGAGGCCACCACGAGAAAGCTACTAGCGAACGATCTTAGGGACGAAGGGCTATGCATCATTGATTTTTCTTTGAACGAGTGGGATGCCAAGGTTATATGGCCTTTTCATGGCTTGACATTAGCAAGAGTAACTATCGAACCTATGTTGATGGAGCCCCTACGATAGCTTTAAAATCTATGCACCTGATGGACTAAGGAGGGAACTAGCCCACCCTTCTTGTTTCATCGCACTAACTTGTCAGCTCTACAAAGAGGTGAAATTATCATCTCATTAATATTATTGCTATCATTTTGACTTCCTTAGATTTTCTCCATGCATTCATGCATCATGGGTGCCATCCAACTAAATGGGGCTCTCGACATAAACTTGTGAGAAAATGAAATGCAAATGTTGTTTGAAGACGTGGGGAGCCAAGGAGAAAATGATGTCGTGGGTGGGACGAAGAACATCCATAGGGGCCATAGACCTCATAGCGGGAGAAGTCGTCATCTAGGTGAACATGGGTGGTGATACATAGGGGAAGGTGATAGGGATGTTGTTGGTGGTAGTTGTTTGAAAATGGCATCCCATTGGTGGAAACCTGTAGGGACTCACCCGACGGAAAACAAGAGTGTGGGCTCCGTCTTAAAAATGGACATAGGGAGTTATATGTGGGGGGGATGTCACAATGAAGCCATTATGGGGACGGTGAAGAAAGCATAGCAAAAGGAAGCACGAGACTTGTAGGCTCAAAGACTGTTTCCAAACTTTTGCAATCTAAACCATTCGTTGCTTCACCTACTAGTGTACTAACCACCATGTAAAGAGCTATCAATTCAAATTGAAGATTAAGAGGCCATCATAGATTAACCTCATATTTTGGAGATTAAAAGAACAATACTAACGCAGATCCTTAGGAGTGAATACTACTCCACCTCATGATGTCCGTCACCTAAAGGAATACTAGCTTCGACCTTAACCCTTTATGTTGCAGCACTGGGGCGTTGAAAGCCTTGTTAATCACTATTATTTTTTCATTCACGGATGCTCCCAATTTCCATTGGGAATTGAAGTATCGGTGATGCAACCACTCCCTTAAATTTGAGGCCATCACCCTCTTTAGCGAAGATTGCTGTCGTCCATGAGATAATCCTCCAATTGGCTTGCTTCATGAATTTGATGATGCCTTCTAGTCTTTACATTGAAACGACCGATAGGCATGGAAAATCAATATGCAAATGTTTTCGAGTGATGCGAGGTTGCGGATGTCAAGCAAGTTGTTACCATGAACCATGTTTTGAGGGATGTAGGAGCTTGTGCAAGAAATTCCACTAGTGCAACCATGACACTACCTCCCCTCCTTATTCATCACCTTATATTGACATAGCACACTATTCAATCTGTTCATTTAATCAAACTCAAGAATATCTTGGATTCATTTTCATGTTGCATGTGTACCACATTAATCTTACAAGGGCAGTATAATTTTGAGATCGATATTTTTTTTGTGTTATTGCAGAACCTTCACTCATTTGCACTGTTAAGGAGATGGCAATGGTGGTAGTGGGAACCATGTGGGAGTCATCCATCAGGAGAATGTGGGCAAGGGTGTGTGGGAAGATGACATGAGAATGTCGTTATGACCTCCGTGAAGACGAACGGTGGAGGTGACCGTCCCTTGAGGGCACGGAACCCGCATGCATAATTTTTGTTGAGCAGGGAATGTGAGTGGTTGTTTGTTGAAAAATATGTTGTACTAGATGCAAACGGACTACCTAGAAGGTGGTAGAACCTGCTTGGAAGGTCTTCATCAATCATACCGAGAATAACTTAGTTTCTTTGTATCATTTTGTCTGCTAACTTTGATATTTCACTTATTATGAGGCCAAAGCAGTCTTCAAAGAAACTCATTAAAGATTGCTCTTATATCAACATAGCTGGCCCATGCCTCTTTACTCTCTAGTTGCTATGTAGTTTATAAAACAAGCAATGGTCTTGAATTCATCACACTTATGGTAAGCCCACCACTACCCCAATTAATCACGTCATGTTAGGAGGTTGGGAGTAGGCCATAGAGCGTGGGTGGCCGCTATACAAATGTTGTATCATTCAGTGGAGAGTGAGGAAAATGGGCATGCGGGTTCCACATAGAGAGTCACCATGAGAAGGATATGTGGAGTCATGTTTGTAGACAACAACTGGCAGGAAGACACTCAAAGAATGTTGTTGAGGAAATGAAAAAAACTAGTTGAGGCCCACAAGAGGATGATGAAGCTGGTGGATTGTGGGATCGCATAGTAGGAAGGTAGTGAATGATTTCCATTTGTGAGTGGCATTGGCGTGATGACCTTTCATAGGAAGTGGTCTACAAGGGCGGGCTCGCCGATGGACGCAGATCTGAGAGTTCACCCACATTTCATGATTTCATTTTGAGGAAATAGTACATGCAGGTTCCACATAGTGGGAGGACGTGAAGGCTTAGCCATTAGGTGATAGAGGTTGGGCAAGGGCAAGTCACATGCAAAGACCTGCAAACATTTGGACTTAGGTATTTTTAAAGCAACGGGGTTGGTTGGATTTGAGGCAACGGCGAAGACGGAAGGACCAACTATGGAACCTGCTGTGTGGGTAGATGTTAAAGGTTAGCCATTGATGATGAAATAGGAATAGAGTCCCACCTAGGGTGACTTGCAGCTGCAGGCCTGTGAAACATGGAGGATGTAGCAGCAAACATGGGTGCGAGGTCTACACTTTGGGTAGACATCGAGGCTTGGACATAGGAAAATGACAAAGCGTAACAATGAATGGAAAAGGGAAACCCATGAATGAAGGTCTGTAAAGGTCAATGGATGCTAGACGAAAAGAAAACAAAAGCCTACAGTTTCTGGCCCACGAGGCTAAGTGACTTGGAAAAACTTAGGTTGGTGAGTTGGGCCATTATGAAATTGATCATTTTTTGGCTTAGGGTCAAGTTAGGCTGGGAAACAGGGGTGTGCAAAATGAGACAAGGTCAAAATGACCTAACCTGAGAAAAAGAGGGGGTCCTTCCCCTTGGCAGGGCATGTGTGCAAGGATGACACTGGTAATGTTGAGGCTTACAACTTGGAGGCAATTGGAGATGGTGTTTCGTTAAGAAGACCCTCTGTGGAAGAGATTGAAAAATATACTACAGTCTTAGCTTCTCATGCTAGGAGTTCTTATAATTTGAGGAATAGAACTATTGGAGGTGAACAAGGTAATCAAGTTGGTCTATTCATCAAGGAACAAAATGTTAAGGTCAAAGAATGCAAACTTGATGAAAAAGTAGAAGTTGTCAAAACTAAAGAAGGAAAGGGAGACAAAATTTGGGCCAAGAGAGCAGACAAGTCAAAAGCTACTCTTGGACACAAATTTTCTACTGAGAAATCAAAGACATAGAAGAAAGCTCCTAAATCCATAAGGAAGGATGCTAAACATAAGGCTGAAGCAACTAGAAATTAACAAAAAGATAATAGCAATGAACAAGGTATGCTTTCAACTGATTTTCCCAAGTATACTCTTGTTGATATGTTTTAGTTACTTAGCCAAGTTAAACCAAAGGCAGTGACCCTTATCAATAGTGCTACTATAACCAGTAATGATTTAGTCGAACCCACTCCTTTCAAATTAAATGAAAAGGACATGAAGGGTAAATAATTTGAGGGAATAATTACTGAGATTCCCCATATTTTCCTAGGAAATTTTGTAAACACTTGTCCAAATAAGATAGATCCATTTTTCTTACCTTGGTGGTTGGTGGAATTTTATAAAGAATTGTATTATTGAATCTCACACATCAAACAATGTCATGCTAGTTAAAATCATGGATGCATTAGGGTTAAGGGTTGATAGCACCATGGAAAGTGTTATGTCATGGATTCCAGAGAGGCCCCTATGGTAGATGTGATAAATGAGCTTCCTTATAGATTGGTAGCTTACTCTGAAAAATAGTTTAAAATGAGTGTGGTAGTTGTTGATATCCCACCTAACTATGGAATGTTATTGTCACGAAAATGGAGTGCATCTATGTGAGATAGTATGTAGTGTGACATGTATTATTGCACATTTCCCATTGATGGTAAGAATTCCCAAGTAATGAGGGAATCTAGGGTACTACATATGTTGGAACATGTTCCTGAAGATGACACAATTTTTTTCATAGATACTGATATTGGTGAGTTCAGGGTAGAAGAAGTACTAAGAGAGATTGAGAGAAGTCTTGCACCTATAGAAAATGAAGTTTCAAGAGTATCTAATAAAGAAGGACTATGGAAAATGTACTTTTATGGTGCAAGCTCCAAAGAAGGGTCTGGTGCAAGAATTTTATTAGTATCACCTACCAGAAATACTTATAAATTATCTTTTACATTATATTTTGTCTATACAGAGAACGTAGCATAATATGAAGCCTTGTTATTGGGATTGAGACTTGCTGAAAAGCATGGAATTAGAAAGCTAATGGTAATTTGTGATTCTGAGCTTGCAATATCCCAAGGGAGAGCTAAGTATGCTTTAAAAAATAATAGACTAAGGCAATGCAGGAATGTTGTCTAGGATTCTATTGAACAATTCAATGCTTTTGGAATTGATTGGATGGAAAGAGGACATAATAGAGTAGCTGATCTAATTTCTAATATTGCATTAAGACCTAATGATATAACTTTCATAGGAATTTCTAAGGTTGAGTTATAGACAAGACCGTCCATCACTAAAAATGTATATAATTAGCAAATTTTCAATGATGATGAGGATATCCTTAGGTTCCTAAATTGTGCTGATAAATATGAAGGTCAGGAAATTGATTTTAATGTATTTGTAGAAAGTACTAACGAGAAGGACACAATATTTGGAAAAGAGGTCATCCAATTAAAAATAAATAAAATCCCCAAAGGCCTTGTAGCTCTTGAAAGGGTCTTTGATATTCAAGATACAAACAAGGAAAAAACAACTGTTGCTCACCCAAAGGACCTAGAAGAAGTGAACTTGGGAACTATAAATGCCCCAAAGAAAGTCTATATAGGAAAGAAGATGAAGCAAAAGGTAAAGGAAATGTTGATGGCCTTACTTAGAAAGTACAAACATGTCTTTGCTTGGTCATATGATGACTTCAAAGCTTACAAGGAGGAATTGTTTCAGCATGAAATTCCTTCAAAGGATGATGCAAAACATTTTAGGAAAAAGAAAAGACCAATTAATCCTACTCTAGCTCCCAAGATGCAAGAGGAGTTGGTAAAGTTAAGGGATGCTAGTATTATTAAACCCATTAGACACTCTTCATGGGTATCTAATCTGGTACGAGTAAGAAAAAAGAATGGTGACATAAGACTATGTGTTGATTTCAAGAACTTGAATATATCCTCATTAAAGGTCAATTACCCATTACCGAACATGGATGCTATGTTATGAAAGGTACCTGGCTATGAGCTACTGTCAATGATGGATGACTTTTTCAGGATATAATCAAGTAAATGTAAAGGATTCTAAGCAACACAAGACTGCATTTACTACTCTTTGGGGTACCTATGTATAAGTAAGGATTCCTTTTGGCTTAACAAATGCAAGTGCCACTTTTCAGAGAGCTATGGATGTATCTTTGTTAGATTTTATTGATTTATTTATGGTTGTATATCAAGATCACTTGACCACTTATTCTAAGAAAGAAGAGGATCATTGCATGCATTTAGAGAAAGTTTTTATCAAGTCACTAGAATATGGAATATCTTTGAATCCAAAGAAATGTGCCTTTGGGGTCACCGAAGGAAAATTACTAGGGCATATTGTGTCCAAGGAAGGAGTAAGGATAGACCCTGGAAGAGTGGAAGCCATTGACAAGATTCCTCAGCCAAAAAATGTCAAGGGCATCCAGTTATTTTTTGGGCAGATAATTTTTTTGAGAAGGTTTGTAACCAACTTTGCGGAAATTACAAGACCTATTTCCAAAATGCTAAAGAAGGGTTAAAAGGTACTTTGGAGTGAAGAGCCTAGTCAGTCTTTCAAGAAGATAAAACAAGCTATTAAAGAGGCTCCATTTTTTAAGTCTCCTAACTTCTCTAAACCAATGCACATTTTCTCTTTTGCTTCTTTTCATACTATTGTTGTTGTCTTACTACAAAAAAATGAGAAAAGTTTTGAACAACCATTTGCAGTTTTAGCAAATATTTACAAGTTGTAGAATTGAAGTATGACACTACTAAGAAACAAGCATATGCTTTAGTGAAGGTTGTGAAGAATTTCAAAACTTATGTACAAGGGGATACTGTTATAGTTTTTGTACCAAGTGTAGATGTGAAGGAAATTTTTACTCAGCAGGTGACAACAAGCAGAAGGTGTAGATGGATCAACAGGATCCAAGAATTTAACATTGATGTTTAGATTACTAAATTAGTAAGAGGACAAGGCCTAGCCAAGTTAATGGAAGAGGAAAATTTGGAAGCTAATCAAGTTAATCAGACTAAAGTGATTGATGTTGCACCTTTCTGTGATATGCAAACATGTGGATGGTATAGAAGAATTATCCAATATTTGCAAACTTTGCAATGTCCTACTGATATGGCTAACAATGAAAAAAGAACATTGAAAATGCATGCTATCAAGTATGTGATTATTGAAAATGAGTTATGGTGGAGAAGCTTGGATGGAGTACTTATGAAATGTGTAGATGGAAAACAAGCATTGGAACTTCTGCAGGAAATGCACAGTGGGGTGTGTGGTGGTCATTACATGGAAAAGACTACTGCACACAAGATTTTGAGAGCTAGATTCTACTAGCCCACTATTTTTAAAGATTCTTGCTAGTTAGTTAAAACTTGTGATTCCTATCAACAATTCTCAGGAAAAATGAAGTTCTCAAGAAATTTACCACTTAGACCCATGACAGTTGAAGCCCCTTTCCAACAATGGGGAATTGATTTCATTGGGGAAATACAGAAAAATCTAGTGGAGGTCACTCATGGATTCTTGTTGCCACTGACTATTTTACAAAATGGGTGGAAGCAATACCTACAAAGAAGGAAACAAGTAAGGTGGTAGTTTATTTTTTGTTGAATAACATTCTTATCAGATTTGGAGTCCCTCAGAGAATTATCTCAGATAAATTTTATGTGCCTTAGATCAAATGAATTCAAGAAATTTTGTAAAAGATATGGCATACAAGTTTCTTATTCTTCACCCTATCATCCTCAAGGAAATGGTCAAGCTAATCCTAGTAATAAGATCTTGATGAAGATAATCAAAAGAGTTATGGAGAAGAACAAAAAGGCTTGGGATTCAAAATTAAAATTGGCACTCTAGGAAGATAGAGCGACTGTGAAAAAGGCTACTGGTTATTCACCATTTGGCTTAGTATATGGTCTAGAGGCTAGATTTCCATAGAATAACCTCCTCAAAATGTACAAGTTTGTGCAGGAATATGATGAAGAAATATGAGATAATATGTAGCACATGATAAATAATCTGCTACAGTTAGATGAATCTAGGAGAGAAGCTGAAGTTAAAAACTTGAAGATGAAACTGCAGGTTAAGAATTTATATGACAAGAGAGCTTCTCCCAAAATTGTTGAAGTAAACAACATGGTGTTAGCCTAGAATGCAAGAGCTCGGGATAAGGGCAAGCATGGGAAATTTGAAGCATTATGGACTGACCCTTATTTGATAGTTTGTACTCACAAAGAAGATTCACATTTCCTTCAGAGCCTAACAAGTGAAATTTTTGAACTGCCGGTACATGGACAATTCTTAAATCCATACTTCTCATGAGTATGTTATTCTTCATGTATGCTTTGTTTTGTATATTATGTATATAGGTGTGTTTTCTTTTTGTTTTGTTTTTTTCTTGGTACCTTGTCTGGGTAGTTCCCCAGTTTGGGTCCTTTGGTTTTAATCCACATTTTGGTCTACTTCAACCAGAGATTCTTGGGGTCTCACCATGCCTACAAGAGTCATACGTCCCCGGTCAGAGCCACTGATGGAACCTTGATTCTCATGTCCTATCTTAAAACCTTATTTCATTTAGGAGGGTTTTAGGATTTATTTTCTTAAAGCACTTAAATGTTCTATTTTGTTGTTGCCTCCCTATTGCCTGTTGTAGGTCACTATTTAAAATTTTTGCATCTACTTTTATTATCAGGAAACTTGTTCCCAAACCAATAATCCATAAACTTTTTTTATAATGGTTTTGGGGTTTTTGAGTCCTTTCTATTTATCGTATCATCCTAGGAAGCCCCCTCCATTAAAACAACTTATGAACACGTGCCTAAGGATTTTCACTTAAGTTCAATCGACCTTTTCTATTTATTACTCATCACTAATCACTTTGGAAACCTATGTCTTAAATCAGTGATGAGTGATGAGGTGATATTTCTTTGATATCGCTCATCGTAAATAGCTCCTTGAATTTCCAGTTACAAATAGTGTTGAGCAAGGTTCTTAGTATTATTAGGGGATCACTTACCACTAATGATATCTGACTTCTTAAATTTGTAATAGCGATGAGCTATGCCCTTTGGATTTATGATCATATTGTTCATCGCTTATCGCAAATGTGTTATGAAGTGATTTTCTTAAATCAGTGATGAGCGAGGAGATGAGTTTCCAATTACATCACATCTCATGGATTTGTTTTGAGCGCTAAGTTCTTGATTAGCGATATATGATATGTAATAATATTAGGATAATATCTCATTGCTAATTCTTTGCAAACCTTATGAGGAGGATTAGTGATGAGTGATATGTTTCCTTTTAAGAAGGTTTCTCTCACTAACTTGAATACATCTTATTCATGATATCTTTTTGTGCCATTAATTGTATATGTAGGTGTACGTGTAAAAATATAGTGCTTTCATCTCTTGTCCCTGATAAAATCCATGGTGGAAAGTTGAATTAGCGAGGAGCGATGGAGATGAACGAGATCAGGAAATAGGCCATAGATCTAAGGGTTGAGATTTTACCACATAAAACACTTGCATCGTTGATAAAGTTGGATGAGAATGAAGTAAATCAACGATAGGCGACAACCACCACATGAAGAGGCAATGTGGAAAAATCCTGAGGATTTCTTATAAAGCAAAGAGGAATGTGGTGAGATGGATTAATAACCATTGATGTAGTTTTAAAGTTGAAGGATCAATCATCAAGGTTTAAAACTGAATGACTAACTGTCAGTTCTCTCATGTGAGCTTACTATTGAGTATTAATGGTGACACTCTTCTCTCTTGGCTATAACATAAAGTACATACCCGGTTGATTGTGGATTCGAATTCATTGGCTAGTGGAAAGAATACTAGAAGTAGAAGAAATTGCAAGGCAAGCTCCAAAAGTTATCAGTAACCAGATTGACACTGCTTTCACTCGACTAAGCAAAACTAATATCTCCTTCTAATTGAAGTAGTGAAGTGAATACCCTAGAAAGTTGGTAGGAAAATTGGGGAAATCACCAATTTATTCATTTCGAGTGGTTTCAATTTGGTGATTGAGCACTATCTAAATTATGGAGAAAGGGTATCCTATTCAATAGTAGTGTTTTGTCCTGTCATAATTTTGAAGGGTCTTATTTGGCCATAAGGGATTGTAAACCGTAGTTATATTTGCATTACAAGCATGAGTGATCCAAAGCCTAGTGAATCTAGTGTTAGAACAGAAAGGAAACCAAAACAAAAGAGGGTTAAAAGACTTAAAACTCAACATGCTTCAGCTGAAATTAAGCCTAAGCTAGTGACTATGTCTAATGCTTCGCCAAGTACTCTTGCAACGTCCACTAGGTCTAGGAGTGCAAAGAAAGAAACATAAAAAATTATGCAAGAGGCCTCTAAAGGTGTCAAAGAAGGATGGTCACGAATTGGTAAAAGGCCCATAGGAAAAGTTTTTGTGACCACTAGGTTAATTGATAATGCTGGAAAAATTGGTGAAAAACCCCAACCCCAGAGTAGATGGAAATTATTTCGGTATTCTTTCAGTAGGAGAAATTATAGTAAGCCTACATGCTATTTATGGAGGTTGAACCTTGGAAGGTTGGTGGTTCTGAATGTGTTTGTATAAGTTGATTTAATGATGGAGCTAGCAAGGCACTATAACGCTACTGGCAGGACAATTAGAAGTGAGAATGGTGATATAATTTTGGAGGTGACAAAGGATAAGATGATAGATGTATTTGGGTTAAATCCAAATTACATTACAAATTTTAGACGAGCTAACTTGTATGCTGAATATGAAAAGATAAAATTTGCATTCAAAGAAGTATTGCTTGTGTGACATAGGAGTAGGGAAAGAAATACTGCTAAGGATGTTGAACCTTTTGATTGTGAAGAATTTGAAGATTATTTCAAAAACACTTATTATTGTTTAAATCAAGTACTAGCTCAAGATTTTGAAGTTAGGATAGCTCCTAACTTACTGGTGATGGTGGCAGATATACAAGACTATAATTGAAACACTGGCTTTGATTATGCTAACTTTGTTGTTGAACGAATGCATGAGGAATTTCTCAATTTGATAAATGAGGTGCTCCCTTTGTATTTTTCCCATTACTCTTTATTTATGCATATGATCTTATGGGAAGGTGATTATGAGTGGAAAAGGAAATTAAATCTGAAGGTTCAGGTAGTGAGAATAATGCTATCCTTGTACAAATGTGGGCATACATTTGGGATCAAGATTGCTCCAATTCCAACTACATCTTGTTTTCCAATGTTGTAAGCTATGGTATCTTAGAGTCATTGGGTGTAGCACCTACATTCAGACTTTCTCCAAAATTCAGAAGTCTTATGTGCCCAAAGGATGTACCAGGCTCTAAAGCAATACATAATTGGGATGATTGGTTTATACATTCTAAATATACTTTGATTAGGGCTTAGGGAGCTAAGGTGGCACCTCATTGACTACCCTTGTATATCTCAGATAGTTTGGATTTAATAGAGCTTATGTGGAAAATTGATGTCATGGATTATGAAATGTTTAGAAGAGGCTAAAAGGGCATTGTAATACATCCCCAATGTACTTTTTCTTATTTCAAGTTCACTACCCCTGAGGGGTATGAAAAGTTTGGCATTATCGTAAATAAGCTCAAAATTCCTATCGGTGAGACTAGATTTTTTGCTCCATAAGGTTTTGTGGAAGACAAAAGAAAACAAAAGGTCTCAGGCATCATACATCATGAATTTTATTATAGAGATGATGTACTAAGAAATATGACAAGTGATGAGGATGTCATGGCTAGGAAAAGAGAATGGATGGCTATGACAAACCTTGAGGAGAAGATTATGAAAAGGAATTCCTTCTACATTAGTCCATACAATGTAATTGCAAACCCCTTGGAGATGGCATTTACTATGATAAGGGATTCTCAATCCAGTAAGTTTCAGGTGAAGGTAAAGGAGACTGTAGACAAAGCCAATGTCCTCTTAGAACAACAATGACAACCACAAGCTATGGATATCCTAGAATAGCCTGTAGATGTTTAGGAGGTCAAGGAGGAACAAATGGTAGAACATGTGCTAGGAAATGAGGAGGTGGAGCAAAAATTTACCCTTCCTCATATTGAAGAAACTCACAGTTCAGATGTACCTCCTGACTAGATTGTCAAGTGGTAGTATGATAGAGAAAATGATGATGATCCCAAGATTAGGAAGTGTGATTAGCTTTTGGCTAATGATAAATTTATGCAGAACAAATAATTTCAGGAGTTTATGATTCAATAGTTGAGTAAGGAAATAAAAGAAAGACTTGAATAATCTCGAGTTAATGTTGAACCTTCTCATTAGGAGGGAGCTGAGAAAGTAGAGGAAGCAAAAATTAGGGCTGAAATTGCAGCTATTACTCCCACTAGGGCTCGAAGAATTGTTAAAGATAGTGGAGTCATGTTGATACCAGGATGTACTATCACTGCTACCACAAAATATGATGTAGTTAGGAGAGATCCTCAAGCTTTGATATCTGAAGATCAATTTGAGGATAAAGTATTTGGTTTTGGATATAGTCCAAAGTTGCATACTCTTGCAATTTAGTCTATGGCAGCTAATACTAGTAAACATGAGGTCGCTAGGCCTATTGAAGAAGTTATTGGTTCACTAGTGGTTAAGAGAGCTACTGACATAGCTCCTATCCAGGTAGCTAAGTTAACTACACATATTTCCCAAAAAAAATATGAATCCTTAGTTAAGGAATATAATAAGGACTTGAATGAGATAAATCAAATGAGAGCCATTGTTTAGGCTACTCAAAAAATAGTGACTCAACCATCTTCTTCTTGATTTGATATGTCTACACAAGATAGGGAAGCTTTGGCCCTAAGAATTGACAATTTCAAAGAAAAGTTGACTGTTGAGAAGGAAAATGTCAAGCAGGCCAAACTAGAAATAGTTAGGGTGGCCAATGAAATTTTTGAAGATATGTTGAGCTATAGGGTGACCAAGCTGGTCCATAGAGCTAATGATGTCTAGGCCACGTATAAGAATATTCAGGAGACAAATGCAAAGTATCTGCAAGTATAGGAGGTCTTCATGAATGAATGTAATAACTAGATTGCTAGGGTAAATGCTTTGAAAGAAATAATGTCTAAAATGAATGAGGACCCCGAGGAACCCACAAATATTCCTAACATCTTGAAAAATATTGAATCAATAAATGAGGTAACTACTTTCCATGGAAAGTTAGGTTTACAGCTCCAAAGTAAGTTGAAAATATTCAAGGACATGGAGGAACATGGTATGCCTCAAATATTGAATCCAAAAGGTGAACTACATCCATTTGACACCTAGAAGATAGATTTGGGAGAAATTCTTGGAGCGGCTATGATGACCTTTTCTGTCACTAATTACATCTTGCAAAATTCAAATATTGACACAATGGTGGAAATTGAATACAAAATGGATATGTTTGTTAAGGAGGCTAGGATTTTAATTGATGCAAGGTACTCTCAATACATTGCTAAGGTGTAGGATTTGTTGAATATTAAATGGCCCACTAAGGATGAATACAACACTTGGTTGGAGAAATACACAGAGTGAGTCTATGTGTGGATCATTGAATAAGGAGAATAATGGATAGGAGAGGAATAATACATAGTCCGAATGCAGTACAAATTAGGATTTTGTATAACATGGTAGAATATTATTCTCTCCTTATTTTCAAATGAATAGCACATGGTGCTAATGTGGATTAACAAATTTTTACTCTATTCTACTTTCCTTGCCTTGGTTCATAAGTTTTGATGTTTTGATTCTCCCACAGTTGGCATCTAGAACACATGGGGAATATCTTGTAACTATTGTAACAAACTAATGATTTTTTTTAGGTGGGACCAATTTTCCACAAAGAGTTGAGGTTAATTCTACCTCATGTTTATTTTCTCCAATTGAAGACTCAAGTGTAACTGAAAGAGGAATATTGTTGCAAGAGGTCCAATGGGATCATACATGTGTGCTATCTAGTCTAAGGCTTGTTTGCTCCTTCATCTCTATAATACAAAACAAGTTTTAGAGTTTTTGTTTCAAGTTTCTTTTTGGAGTTCATACTTATGCATGTAAGACTGATAATGATGTAACATTTATAATATAGAGTAGTATCGGTTTCATGGTTATTGTCTCTCCTTGTATGTGTATTATGAGTTTTGATTGAAATTAATCAAGGATTTCCTTCATTTGTCTCTATCATTACCTAATGGATGTTTAGTTTCATTCTTTCTTATTAATTCAATGAATTAATGTAAGTTCTTGTATGAGATTGATGACTTATAAGAACTATGTGCTAGGATATCTGTAAGAAGTGATTATCAAGAACATCACAGAGGAATGTTTTAATGCAAGATTTATTGAGGTTATAAGTGCTATCGTCTAAATTGTTATCAGGTTATATAGAATGGCATTGATTTCATGATTGGGATAAAGACACTAGTTCATGCAAAGTATTTGTGATACACTTACAATATTGATTCAATAATTACTCAATATTTAAATCATAGAATCTCAAGGGAATACTATTGTTGTTGTTTTTTGTTCAAAATCTATTCTCTCATACTCAATACATATAACATTGATACATAAGCTGCCAACTTATTTGATACATATTATTGAGTGGTTCTATGAGAGATATATGTTATTGATAATGTATTTGATTTTAGTTGTGATAAGTATTTAAGTATACATTGTGGGATCACCCTCCTAGGTTTCACAAAGCCCAAAGAGTAGGAATAGAAGATTAGAAAACCTATATTCGTTCGTTGGCCAATCCCTTTAGAATTATTGATAATTGGAAATGTTGAAATCCATAGGTATTTCTGGAGATCAGTTTGGTTCTTAAAAAATAGCCAACACTTAGAAAGGTGTGAAACTAGGATCGAGACCCAAAACCCCTGGTGGGATTAATATGACCAAGGTGGCGTATGAGTCCCAGATCCCTAAATCTGGGCCACACAACCTGAAAACACCTAAATTATGATTGGATATTTATTTGTTTCGGGATCATCCTCTAAAATATGAATTAAATGAGGCTTTTGGATGCAAAATAAGGCTAATCAAGGCATAAATAATCCCAAGATAAGGTAAACTTAAGTTTATTCAATTCACAAGGGTGCAAGACCTAATGTGAGTGTGTTAAACACTTTAAAAGACTAAGTCAAAGAAACATTAAAGTCATTTTTACAAGGAGGGCCCAAACAATTGTGAAAATGTCACGGACGACATTTTTCAACACTACAGTCTCTCTTGAAGGTTCCAAACTAGGGGTAAATTATAATATTTACAAATTTGATAGAATTATAATTAATTGGTACACACAACCCCAAATTTCATGAAACTAAACTTTCATGGCGCATCTAAAGGTGACCTAGGTTTATCAAGGTTAGGTTGTGTAGTCTATAATAACAAAGGAGAGTTACTAAAATGTTTATCTCTTAAGTTCCCTATGGGAAATAATAATTTAGCTAAGGATCATGGCATCTTAGCAGGTGTAAAGCCAACACACAACATGTAGCCCAAAAAATTCACATTGAAGGAGATTCTTTAAATATTATTAATACATTAATGAAATAGTAGGTAAACAATTGGGTCATTTCTTATACCTTGAAACTAAATTGGGAACTCCTTGAGGGCTTTGCTTCAATAAAATTATAAATTTATAAAGGGAAGCTAATTCTATAGTAGACACCCTAGCAAATCACACTTGAGAAATAGAGACATAAATCCTCAAAATCGATCCATCTAATTTTCTCAACTTGGAAAAAGTTTGCAAAAATTATTCTCAAAGAAGGCCAAGGGAGTAGTGCCTATAGGGTATCAAGCTAACTATATGGTTAATATTAGGTCATCTGTGTTATCCACCTCATTGGTATGGTATCTGATTGTTTGGGTCTTAGATTAGCACCAAAGAAGCGTATAAGTCTATGCAAGATGTTATCCACTCCACATGACTTTTCTTGAAGGGTGGATCAAAATGCCTAATTTAGTGCCTTGTAGAAGCTAATTCATGTTTTCCCCATGGTGGTTCTGTTGATTTCATCACACATGCTTGATATGGTCATGATTGTAGCACTACTCTTCTCCAAGGAAGGATCCAAAGCACATATACTTTGAGCCCATGACCCAATAGTACCAAGTGGATTTGGTGTGTAAGCTTTTAATGTTAAGATCTTGAAGGTGATGGAAATGCGACATTGGTCCACTTTGTGGAAGTTGGTTGTTTAATTATCGAGCTAGAACACAAAGGAATATAATTCCTAGGTGAAAAATTCCACACTTTGAGAAACAATCCTCCAAGGAAGGTTTCAAAAGTGAAATGTTAAATTTGGTGTTTGAAAGTTCCAAGCAAAAGTTTTTTCATTTGGCACCTAGATTGTGTGTGCTAAGGATTTATGTTGGCTTTACTTTGCTATGATTTCTACACTATTCTATTGTAAGGGAGGTTCCAAAAGAAAAAACATATTGAGCTTGACAATTGACAATGCCACATGTCATTTGTATGTAAGCTCTAGAGTATTGTATGCTCGAAGATCTTATAAAGGTGCACTACTTTTTTATTAAATGATTTTATGATATTGCCACATGATTTTTCATTGTATGATCCCAAGAGTGGATCTGAAAAGTTTATGTGACATGACTTAGATATGATTGTTGGATTATATTTTTCTCGGGGATGTTCCAAAAGAAAAACATATTGAGTCTAACTCCCAACAATGCACCATGTTATATATTCACAAGCTTGGGAGTATTTTGAATTTGAAAGATTGTGGAAAGATGAACTATTGGTGGTTTTAATGCTTGTTTGGTATTACCATATGTTTTTTTTTTTGTGTGACCCCAAGTGTGCATCTGAAAGGGTTATAATAGGAGTCTATAGTCCACTTGTTCCATGTGCCAATTGGGTACAAGTTCAAGAAGATTCATGGCCAAGGGAAGCTAAATGATTTGTGATTGGCTTGCTATCACTTCAGGATAGTTTATGGGAGTCTATTATTGATATCACACCCACTCATGATCTCTATTTTTGAAACACTACTATAAACACTAGGAAAATTTTCTAAATTTTAGGAAATACTATTTTGACATTTTCTTAACCAATGCTAGCAATTTTCCCATCATATCATGCTTGCATTCAAACATTGCTTTGAAACATATTAATGAATAATTATTCTATTGTGGAGTTTCCATTCAAAAACCAAGGAAGATAGCCACATTCACTAATGTTATGTACTCAGGTTAGTATCTATATTTCATGTTTTTTTTTCTTTTTTCCAAGTATGAAGATGAGCACATGTGAAGGTTAAAATCCATTATCACAAATCAAATAAGTGTACAAGAAATTGTTTATATGTATCTATTAGTACATCCATTGAGATGAATCCTCGTGGAAGTGGGCTATTATTAATAAATGTGTTTTAATTGAAAAAAGAAGTCTAAAATGAATAAAATGCATACCTGATACAAGTTTTTCAACGAGGATGGATGGATACTCCCATTAGCCTAGTGAGTGCCATAGATATATGGCCTCCCATGGAGCTTCGATAGAAGAGAAGCATGTTGGAAACAATTTTTTTGTTTATTGGAGTGATTAAACTCACCTTGGATTGAGAATTTATATTTTCAGATGAATGGTATATAGTGGATTCAAGAATTTCTTCACAATTCATGGTGGCACTACTTGACATGCATACTCTAGAGGTGAAGGTGGTGGAAATGGCTCACAATATTTTTAGATCCTTTTAGGTGGGATATAGGAGGTGATGGATGCTACCTCCTTGAGTCTTGACATACCTAGATGTTGTGCTCTAGAGCATCTTTTGGTTTTGGTTGAGGAAGTAACCTTTTACCATTTCATACTATATATCAAAGGTGAGGTTTTGAATGAACATAGAGAGTGGGAAAAGAAGGAATTAAGATTCCTCATGAAAATATACATATTGATCTAGTCCAAGGCTTTGAATGGATCATAAATTTAATCAATTATATACAAAAAAATGGTAATATAAAGTTCTATTTATTCTACAAGGTTTGCATTATGTCCTTTTTGTCTATAAGTGTATAATTTTTTTCTTCAAATGACAATTTTCTTTGGTAGTATGATTTCAAAGACACTTCTAGCTTTTTTGGATTTAAAATTTTTTAAAGTCATTTATAAAATTGGATGGATGTTTGGGCACCACATGTTTTTTAGCAGTTTGTTTACACTACATGTTGGGGTGATAGTTTATAGAAGAAACTATCCTTTTTCCATTGATGGGCCTTGACTACCATTATTTTTGTTTTCAATTTCAAGTCAAACTTTCAATCTAGTGGGATGAACATTCTCCCCTAGATCAAATGTTCTTAACTTATAAGAATGTATTTCAGCTATAAAGATTAATAAAATAGCTTAGCCCTTTGGCCTTTTATCAAAAAAGGTAATTGTAGTTTGTGATAACCCACCATGATTTGGGTTATTTGAATTTCGCTAAAAATATAGATAATAAAGATTTTTTTGCAAAATGACAGTTCTAAACAGATGCAAGAGACACAACCAGATTTAATTAATGATTTAGAGGTTACATATGATGCATACTTGGAACCTACCAACTAGGGATTGTGCAACTATCGGAAGTGACCTCTGCCTTATTCTAATCTACTGATATAAACTGAAAAATGCTGAATGAAACTTCAAATTAAATATGTGAATGCTCATATGATGATCTCTGTGTGAAACCATCCAAACAAGAGACCTTGGGTGAACTTCCACACCTGTAGACTTTGTCCTAATCGAGGGTTTTCGTCCTCAGATCAACTTGGAACTCCATACCTACAAACCCTTGTTGCTCAGCCTTTTGTTTTTGTATAATGAACTTGGATGCTTGTAACAAAGCATAGGCATCTTATTTATAGATTTTTAGAGCCTAAATAAAAAATTCATGTTGACTTTAGATATTTTTCCTATGAGTTGTCATCCTTATCCTCTGTAGATAAGATTCACCTTTTTGCTTTATGAGTTGTCATTCTTATCCTCTGTGGATAAGATATTTTGCAAACCTTATCCTCTGTGGATAAGATATTTTGCAATCCTTATCCTCTGCAGATAAGATATTTTGCAAACCTTATCCTCTGTGGACAAGATATTTTGCAAACCTTATCCTCTGTGGATGAGATATTTTGCAATCCTTATCCTTATCCCTTAACTTTGATTTTGAATTTCTTCCCTTGGATTTGACTTTGACTTTCTTCCCTTGACTTTGACTTTGACATTCTTCCCTTGAATTTGACTTTCTTACCTTGAATTTGGCTTTGACATTCTTCCCTTGAATTTGAATTTGAATTTGACTTTTGCATAAAATATTTTCCTTTTCTTTTTAGCAAGGAACCACAAGAGTGTCATTACTAACCCTGATGTTACTTACTAAACGTAGTAAGTAGCAAGGAACAAGTCCTGAATTGCCTCATAAGGCCAACTGACCAATTGAAAAATTGAGCTAAATATGAAGAGATGAATACACAAGCCTACTGAAAACTCTTGAATACCATCCAAAGGGTTCCCTAAATTTCTCATTAGCCGACGAGAACCAAATAGTAGGCTAACCACTGCAAAATATAGATTTCAGAAAAAAAGGGGACATTACAGTCCACCCTCCCCAATATTGCTTGTCCCTAAGCAATCCTCACCTGAACAACCAAGCCTATCCTGAATGTTGGGATCCCAAACCAATCAATACAGTGGTCTACCCAAGCTCCATTGCAACCACTAGAGAAAAGTAGAACTAAACTCCACAACCCTTACAATCACTATCTATGGAAAAAGCATACTGGCCAACATAGAAGATCCCAAAGCCCACAACCCAATTGGAAGTCTTCCATTCTCATCACCCACTAACCTCCATTGCATGACTCTGATATATTCTTCACCAAGCTGAAGTTGGTGAAACAACATAGTACCATAATAAACTCCACCTGGATCCCATACTCTTATGTGTAGCCATGCATGGATTCCTTCACCCTTTTTATGATGCTTCCTTTGATGAAAACAACTTTTCCATGACACAGTACAAAGCATCAATCCTCTACACTCTTGATTACATTCATGCATTGGGCTATAATCTAGAAGAAAATCAAATTGCTTACCTTCAATTGTTGATTTGAGAATTGCAGCAAGCTCAAACCAAACATTTTTCTCAAGTGCATAATCCTCAACAAAGCTTTTATGAAAATCAACCATGTATGTTTAATGAATTGAAACACACTGTTCATAGGCTGTATTAACATCAACTGAATGATTTAAAGGTTCATCAATAGATACTGATTTGAAAGTGTCAACATGCTCCAAACCATCATTCAAATCAATTAGGGCATCTTCCTCATGCACATCCTGGAACTCCACTTCGTAAAGTGGGTTACCATAAGGTGTCTTTGCTTCCATCTCAAAAAATGGATTATCATAAACTTGAAAATGACTCCCAACATTTTGTTTTAGGCCATTCATCCCCATGGTCTAACTTTCCTTCATAAGGAGGCTCTATGTTATCTTCTTCAAGAGGACTCAAGTACTCTTCCTCTATAGCTGCTTTAGAATTTTTAGCTTCATCATCATTTGTTTTTGGTTCCAATATTTTATTTTCAATCTTCCCCTTATGTTTGGATTTTATCACTTTCATATAGTACCCCTTGATGTCAGGGTCCTTCATAAGTTTGGAGAGTCCTTCTATCAACTCAGAAATAGACTTACCCATAGCCATCATTTCTATGCCTCTAACAACAATAGGTGATGAACACCAACAAGCAAAGATGTGAAACCACTGAATTTATAATTTACCACTGAAGTGATAAATGTGTGTCCTACACTATTTAACTAAATTCTTTAGATGATTATCTGAGCAATAATTTTCCCAAATCACTTAAGTTGACATATTTCATTTGTCAATTAAGCTCTCAAAAATTGCTTTGTATATTCATATTGTCTGAGCATTAACCATGATAAACAAAATGATTTCCCAATAAACATTCATTGGATAATAGATTACATCACTAAACTTCTTGCATTATAATGAAGAGCAATGCATGGATAAGTGGTAAATACAGACTCAGTGACTATAAGTTTTGTGAACAACAGTTGAGCCAACCTATTTCCAACTACAAGCAAGTGACTAATTACACCATTAGAACTACCCAAAACTCATTACCAGCTTTGCAACTACTCAGAAAAATGCCTAGCAAGACTTAGAAATGTATACTAGAATTATTGCAACACTCAAAACTGAATACTAAGACTAAGAATCAGTCCCACGTACCCCAAAAATGCCTTTTACTAATTACAACAATACACAACAAGCTTAAAAGATTCACACGCCTCCAATAATGATAACACCCAACACTGTAGCATGGGTACTATAGCACGTCTACTGTAGAAGCAAATTATAATCTCAAATGGTTGTGCCTTAAACAATCTAAATTTTACTTTTCCTACTAATTGCAGATTTTTAAAATTTTTGAAGCTATAAACCTGCGATGGAGTTGAAACCCCAATATTGATATTGATATTTCTGCCTAAGCATGAAATAAGGCCCTATATAATTGAATCAAATAATATTTATTCTATAATCAAATCAATATGTTTGATACTTTGAAATTCATCAAACCCTAGCATTGAAATTTTTTTCCTTTTTGAAACCACTCAGGTTGGCAGGAGATTCTATGCTCTGATACCAATGTGATAACCCACCATGATCTGGGCTATTTGAATTTCGCTAACAATACAAATAATAAATATTTTTTTGCAAAATGATAGTTCGAAATAGATGCCATAGACAAATAACTAGATTTAATTCATTATTTAGAGGTTACATATGATTCATACCTGGAACCTGCCAGGTAGGGATTGTGCAACTGTCAGAAGTGACCTCTGTCTTATTCTAATCTATTGATATAAACTAAAAATGTTGAATGAAACTTCAAAGTAAGTATGTGAATGCTCATATGATGATCTCTATGTGAAACCATCCAAATAAGAGACCTTGGGTGATCTTCCACACCTATAGACTTTGTCCTAATCAAGGGTGTTTGTCCTTAGATTATCTTGGAACTCCATACTTGCAAACCCTTGTTGCTCAACTTTATGTTTTTGTATAATAAACTTGGATGCTTGTAACAAAGCATAGCCATCTTATTTATAGATTTTGAGAGCCTAAATCAAAAAGTCATGTTGAATTTAGATATTTTTCCTATGAGTTATCATCCTTATCCTTTGTAGATAAGATTCACCTTTTTGCTTTATGAGTTGTCAATCTTATCCCAAGTTGTCATTCTTATCCTCTATGGATAAGATATTTTGCAATCCTTATCCTTATCCCTTGACTTTGATTTTGACTTTCTGCCCTTGGCTTTGACTTTGACTTTCTTCCCTTGACTTTTACTTTGACTTTATTCCCTTGAATTTGACTTTCTTACCTTGAATTTGACTTTGACTTTCTTCCCTTGACTTTGAATTTGACTTTGACTTTTGTAGAAAATATTTCCCTTTTCTTTGTAGCAAGGAACCACAAGATTGTCGTTACTGACCCTGATGTTACTAAAAATAGTAAGTAGCAAGGAACAAGTCCTGAATTTCCTCATAAGGCCAAGCAACCAACTGAAACATTGAGCTAAATATGTAGAGATGAATACACAAGCCTGCTAAAAACTCCTGAATACCCTCCAAAGGGTTCCCTAAACGCCTCATTAGCCTATGAGAACCAAATAGTAGGCTAACCACTGCAAGATATAGATTTTGGAAAAAAGGGGACATTACATATTTTCTTCTTTTCATTAAAAATTAGTAATTAAATTCAAATTCCTAATTTATTTATTTTCCCTAAAGTAGATAATATAATGAAATTTAATTTCATTCTAAACAATATAAATATTTCAACTATCTCCCCCATTAATAAAATAATATTTTAGTACAATTAAATGAATTTCAATAATTAAAATATTTTCTAATAAACATAAAATAATAATTTTTTCTTTTCTTTTCTGCCCCAATTTCTTGATTTTGAATGCAATAGGCACTATTGACATGATAGGTAAAGTACTGAAAATGAATATTTGCATGCATACAAGAAAAAATAACTGACATTGTTCACCCAATCTGGGCTACATCCACCAAACCGCAGCCATCCAATAATTTTATTATCTAGTGCAAAAACTTATTACAATCTTGCAAATAATCATTTTTTTCATCATACTGTAACACCCATCCAAACCCCTTTTTACCAAGCTTAGAAGCTTCCAGCTTTTGAGTTCTACAAAATCCGATTTTTCCTTTTTCATTTACTTTTCCATTTTTTGGTGATGACGTGAAAAAGTAGGAGGAAATTTTTTCTCGGGGGTGGCGAACCCCTGCCTGAGGCTCGGCCTAGCCCCGGACCCTGACAAGGATACATGTCGGGGTGTATAGTATACCTTGGGCTATACAGTATAGCATGATTAGTCGCCACATACCAACAATCTCCCACTTGGAGACTGATTAGGCTCCACACCAACACAATCTCCCACTTGGAGATTGATCCTGGATGACACTACTGCAATTACAACTCCCACTGGAAAGAAGTACCTTGGACCCTACTGCTTTGTTATACTTGAATTCAACCTTGAAGGCCAACTGAAGCTGAAGAGGAGCTCAACTTCTCCCTTGTCACCACCTTTGTAAACATATCCGCTAGATTGACATCTATATGTATCTTGTCTAGCTTGACCTTTCCATCCTCCAACACCAACCAAATGAAATGATATCTCAATTGTATGTGTTTTGTTTTAGAATGCAAGGAAGAATTCTTTGCAAGATGTATAGCACTCTGGCTATCTATAAACAGGTAATTTCCAGCCTGTTGTTTTCCCAACTCATCCTTGAAAAGTTGCAGCCATATCATCTCCTTTTCTGCCTCTGTTGCAGCAACATACTCTGCCTCTATGGTGGATAAAGCAACCACCTTTTGCAATCGAGAAATCCAACTCACTGCTATCCCACCAACTGTAAATACATAACCTGTGGTACTCCACCTAGTATCTATATCCCCTACCAAATCTAAGTCAACATAGCCTTTTAAATCAGTATTAGAGCCCCCAAAACATAAACAATTATTGGATGTACCTCTCAAGTACCTGAGAATCCATTTTATCGCATTCCAATGCTCAACTCCGAGATGACTCAAATACTTGCTAACAACTCCTACAGCATGTGCAATATCCGGTCTTGTGCATACCATGGAATACATTAAACTACCTATAGCTAAAGCATATGGTACCTTGAACATTTTTTCTTCCTCCTCTTGTGTCTTTGGACACATATCCTTAGTCAATTTAACATGACTGGGCAAAGGTGTGTTGGCAGCTTTTGCATTCTCCATATGAAATCTCTGCAACACCTTTTCAACATAATTAGCCTGAGATAAAAACAATTTTCTATTTTTTCTATCTCTACAAATTTTCATAACAAGGATTTTTTTTGCTGCCCCCAAATCCTTCATAGCAAAATATTTTTCCAAGCACTACTGAATTTGGCACCATTTTCCAACGGTCGTTCGTCGGTCGCTTGACAAATCTTTGTCGGAAGAGCGACGAAATGGAAAAAATATTTCTATCGCTATTTTTTCATCAAACATCTGACGATGAATTAAACGTCAAAATAACGACGAAGAATCATCGATCGACTGCATTGTGAAATACCTCAGACATTCGTCGAAATATCGACGAAAACTTTGTGTATCCACCGACAAATTATAGTAGATGTTTGTCGCCAGTTCGATGAAATGGGCAAGCAGTAGTGTTGAAACAATAGCAGATGTTCGTCACCATTTCAACGGAATGGGAAAGGAGTAGTGTTGAAACAACACCAAACTTTCATCAAATGTGCGACGAAAAATTCAAGTAGTAGCATCGAAAAAACACCAAAAGTTTGTCGATCTTGCGACGAAATTATCAAGGAGTAGCGTCGGAAGAACACCAAAAGTTCATCACAAGTGCAACAAAATGGGCAAGGAGTAGCATCATAGCAATGTCGAAAGCTCGTCGAAATTGTGACAAAATGGGAAAGGAATTATGATGAAATCTTTGTTGCAGCTATAGCAACTTCGTCGAGCCTTTTTGTTGATTCGTCAGTGGGTTTTGTTGAAATTGCGACAAAGCATCAATTTTTTTTAAAAAAAATATTCGTGGAAATGTGCCATTGCAGAGATTGACGACTGATCATACATACAGACTACATATTGGTTTGATGCTTCAAATGATGCATTTCTTATATTGAAAAGTGCATTACCTTATTGAGCTTCTCTTTGTTTCGAGAATAGTTTAATATTCTCTACTTAACAGGGCCAACCACGTGATGGTGGAAGCTCATTTGGCCCCTCCCCCCCTCACATCACTCTCAATTCCCCATACCCAATCATATAACATTAATCATTGATTCATCCATTAATAACATATAAAATTCATTCATTCATCCATTAATAAAATATAACATTCATTCATTAACATATAACATTCATTAATTAACATATTCACATTCATTCATTAACATATAATATTCATTCTTTCATTTCTTACATATTATCAAAAATATGGTTGTCACGATATGATTACAATCACTTCTTTTTTTGTTTCTTTTTGAAAGCTACATAAAGCTAAAGTGGAGTATCATTTTCTAAATCAATATATGTCCCCCCTTTAGTTGTTCTGCCCTCTGCTTGTGATCTTAATGTACACATAGTCATCTGCTCATGACGTGGATGCCGCTTCAGGGGGGATCTGCTGCAATAAGAAAGAAATGTTAAATTGATATGATTTATTATTATTGTTACAAGTATTTCATTAATTAAAAGAACATTAGAGTGGTTCTCTTTACCTGATGGGTCCACATCATGTTCCTAAACTTTTGTTATAGACTCATGCTCAACATGTTGAACACCCTCTAAATCCTGATCTGAGTTGAAACATGAAAGGTTACATTAATTAATACACCAATTGAAATTAAATATGTTTAAGAGAACATGAGGGTGGTCCTCTTTACTTGATGGGGCCACATCATGTTCCTAATCTTCTCTAGCGATCATGCTCAACATGTTGATCACGTCTACATGCTCTAAAAGTTGAAACACCTAAAGGTTACATTAATTAATACACCAATTGCAATTAAATATGTTTAAAATAACTTTAGAGTGGTCCTCTTTACCTGATGGGGCCACATCATATTCCTGATCTTCTCTAGCCTTGATCATGCTCAACATGTTGATCAGTTCTTCATGCTCTAAAGTACCAGGGATGCACACCATGACCTTCATCTCAGATGTTTTTCTCCACCCTCACTAGGCATTCCAATGTCATGTGCATTATTATCATTGCTTGAATGTTTAAAACAAATAGGCATGTAATTACTTTTATGGTGGAAATTAATATGAATAGATTGCATTAAGATTCAATTTTAAATAAACTTTATTGAGTTTATTTACTATGTGTCGGATGCAATGGAAGATTGTGTGTTTTCCTAGTCAAGACTCTTAGGCGTTCAACCCACTCCATAGCCTTGGAAGGAAATGTTTAGGTCCTCTTCGGGAACTCTGTTGAATTTAGAGCCCTACATTTTTAAGAAGATCATGAATTTTGCTTCTATGGTGTGATAAAACTAATTTTTTTCAATCATTATAATTTGGATGCAATATTTCATTTATTGATACTTACAATTCGTGGCTAATTTCATATAACCACCGTAGCCAAGTTTAGTTGCCTGTGCTTTCTACTCTTGCCTTTGTTGCCTTTGATGTGTCGGGCAGCCTATGAAAAGTTTGAAATACGTTAGATTATGTAAAAAGAAAGAATAATCAGTATATAATTACATTGTTGATAGTATCACACATAGCATACTACTTTTAAAAAAAAAAAATGGAATTTCCATAGCATACAGACATTGAGAGCATATAAAATACAGAGTTCAATCCATGAATTATAGAAAATAGATTTTTGTTGGTTATATTCATATCATTGATTACATTGCACAAAACATACTACAACTGCATAAATATCAGATGGTGATAGTTGTCTTGCTACCACATTTTTCATACATGTCTACCAAAGCATTTTATCAAATAGTTCATTGCCTTGCTGCTATGGCTAAAAGCTTAAAACATGTGCTTTCAAACTAGCTATGGATGCTTGGAAAAAATCTATCAAAGCATAATAGTAAGCAATACAATAGACAAGGCAGTGGATTGTTTCAAAAAATGCCTCAAAGAAATGTGGTCTCATGGTGATGGAATGCCATGACAATCCATAACAATTTGCTTGTCATGGCATTCGTTATGGCATTCCATCACCATGAGACCACATTTTTTTGAAGCATTTTTTCAAATAGTTCACTACCTTTCTATGCTACTACATTTTCATACATGTCTACCAAAGAATTTTATCAAATGGTTCAAGCGCCTTCATGCTATGGCTAAAAGTAAAACCTCAAACAAGTCTTTCGAACAAGCTTTATGGATGCTTGGAAAAATCTACCAAAGATAATAGTAAGCAATAACATAGACAAGGCAAAGAATTGTTTGAAAATGCCAAAAGAAATGTACCATTTGATGGAATGCCATCATAATCCATAGCAATTTTCTTGTCATGGCATTCGCTATGGCATTCCATCACCATGAGACTACATTTCTTTGAGATATTTTTTTCTAAGCAATTCACGCCTTGTCTATGCTAATGTGAGATTTTTCATACATGTTCACCAAAGCATTTTATCAAATGGGCTTCATTGCCTTGCTGCTATGGCTAAAAGCCTAAAGGTGTGCTTTCAAACAAGCTTATGGATGCTTGGAAAATCTATCAAAGCATAATAGTAAGCAACAAGCCATGGTCTCATGGCTTTTCTTGTGTGAAAATCAGCTCGATTTTATTCACATTTTTTTCCAAATTTTAAACACGTTTTTTTGGCGAATTTGCAGTTTGAAACGAAAAAAAATCATTGACCAAAAAGTCAATTATTTTTTCAAAAAATCAAGGAAAAATTGTCTAGCTCAGAGGTTTTTGCAATCGCGGATTAATCAGATTTTTGCAGATTTATGCTTCTATATCACATACCTTCCTGGCCCGGTGTCTTTCCTTTTTCTTTTCATCCTTCTCTTTCCATCGACACCTCGTGTCCCTTCCACTCTCTTTGTGAAATCATGGGGGATGCTCGTGATTTTGTTCTTCTCTGTGTCAGACCTATATTGGTCCCTCGCATAATTTAGATAGGTATCAACTTTCTTAAGGACCTTGGTTTAGTTGAATGTTTTATCACCAAAGAGCACAACTAAACGGTTAATGAGCTCATATTTTAAATATTGATTTTGGGCATTCCACCGTGTACGTATGGTGGGCCCAAAGAGCTCCAATGTAATATCACTTAGATGTTTATAAAAAACATAATTTCCTGCAAAATGATCATGGAATCAATAGTCTAAAAAGAGTGATCAATAAGTAAATTTCAATTGATTATATAGAATAATAATTAAAACATTTTGTAAAGTACCTGACCTTCTATCTTTATGGGAACGAATCCTTCTACTACCACAAGTGTGACTGAATGTTCCCATACTAGTAATAATGGAAGATCCAAGAAATGCCGCTAAATATCACTAGCATTCAGTGGCCTCTCGCGATCCCAAGCATGTCCCGACGCATCGTTCTCCGTATGTGTTCGGCCGCTAGAGGGTGCTAACGGTCGCCTCGTGATGGTATATGTGTTGCCAATATTTCAGACAACAATATAGGCACGGATGATGGGGTCAGATAATGTGATGTATGCGTAGGAAGATCAGGGTGGACACTTGTACCAACCCTTACTCCTCAAGAAGAACTTGCAGTACCCTGATCATGGCCAGGAGCATCATGAGGAGGAAAATAACCCTATAAAAACAACACATATTTTAGTTCATGACATAAAAGAGTACAAAATATAAAACCATGACTGAACTTATGTTATAATTAAAGACCTCATGACAACTTACTTGCAAGTTTTGTAATCTCTCTGTCAATACTTTAACCCTCTCTCTTATCTCATCTGATTGAGGCATTTTGAACATCAACTAAGTCATTTCTTCATTGCATTTTTTCATGAGCTTCTTTGTCATATCGAAAGGGTTTGTTGAATAAGCCATGTCATCATTAGAAAATATTGACCGCACCTCACTATGGATGCTCTCCTCTACTGCCGGTGCCTTTCCCCGATCAGTTGACTGCAACAAGAATATTAAAAACATTATCGAAATTAACCCAAAAAACTTATGAAAAAAACATAATAATAATTTTTTTTGCTCGTATCTAATTTGTACGATTACAATGAGGTAAACCTGTCAGGTAGAAGCGCCTGAAGATACATCACAATCTATGATCTGGGCCAGAGCCTTCTCCGTACCATCAATGTCCCCCTATGACAAAAATTAAATATAAAAAAACATTATCAAAATGAAACCAATAGACTTATGAAAAAAAACATAAGAATAAAATGGTATATTGGAGTCATTAATTGATAATAATAAACGGCATACCACTTCTATAGTAACTGGTTTGTAACTAAGCCGCATTAAAATTGTAATCACTAGAAAAATCTTCCCTATAGTTATTGGATTTTATCGCACATACGAATACATGATTTCCCTCGCGCGCCTTGAATATGCAATTGGGTTGCTTATTTGTTGACCCAAGCCATGTACTGTTTATAAACCTTGCAATGTTCCCTAATGCTTTTGGCCTTCTATCAACGTACATAGCCACTCCTTTATTTTGATCCTTATCTTTTAGCTATATATAATTTGCTGACATTGCATACCTATGCATACTTCATGTATATCAAACCACTTGCATCCACGTTTGTAAATCTAAATGTGGTCCAACATACTTCATCAGACCCAAGAATCCTTTGTCAGGAATAATCTTTTATGCCAGCCCACATGTAAAATAGGCCCAAACCATGTAATGACGATGGTGCTATGTGATATATCCTCTCGTTGATACAAAAATTAGTGTTTATTGGAGGACGTTCCTTGGGTACCCATTGTTTTCATAGATGTTTGTACCTCAAGGGCACCTCCACGCCGCCTATGCTCTCATCATCATAAGAACATGACCCTTCCAAGAAGAAAAATTCCATACATAAAAATTTCTAATCTTTTGACCTCTAGTTGATCTCCCTCTTTTAGACATAGTACATGTCTCGCTTTCCTCTTCTCTTCCTGAATTTCCCTCGCTCGAGGAAGACAGATCTAGCAAATACCTATTTGGTGGTACCTTACACTCATAAGGATGTTGGATGAAGTTCTTTCATGGTGATGTGATCCCAAGGTGACATTATGATTAATCTATCATTTCATCACTAGAATTTCACAGGTTATAAGGTAATCAAATCTTGATAGATTGCAAGCTATTGTTACTACCATCCAAATGTGTCCATCACAAATCAAATCTACTTAACGTTTTAACTCCCAAAGTTTGTAAAAAGTGTTAAATGTGACTATGGTCCACCAGTTACACAACCAAGGCCTCAAATGTATTCTCTAATTGTAATCAAAAGAATTTTTCTCTTCATTTAGGTAAATAAACTTGAAGGGAAACACCACCAAATGGTTTATTGGACACCTACATGACTGAAAATAGAAGCAAATTAACATTTAATTTCCATATGTCTAAGTGGTTAATGGGGAGGGAGTGTGTACTAGGCCTGGTTAAGTCATCATAAGTTTACACTTTGGAAATATTTTTTTTTTAAGTCATATTAAATCTTCCTATGTCTAATTGCTAGGAGATTTTTGGTATGTTTTAAGGTAGGATGATTGATGAAAGAGCCCAAAGACTAGCCTTTCTCCATGGTATCCAGGTACACATAGCAGCGGTCTTCTCTTATACAGTTGGACATGATTTAAAGAACTTAGCTAGGAATTATTCATTTAACCTAAGGTTTTCTCATAATGTCATCATTGGAAAAGTATGATTAAATTTTGGGCATGTGCAGGATCATCATGGAAAAATATCCAAAAACTTCCAGCAGTAACCATACCAAATGCCATTCAATATTATTTCCAAAACAGCAATATAATCTGAGCAAACAAAGCCAAACTGTTTTATCATTTCACAACAAAACTGTCAAGGCCCCAGCACTCTAAAATTTTGCATGTCCTCAAAAATAAGAAGTAGGTGTCTCTGCCTAACCACCCTAACCATGATAAAATGATACTGTTTTTATAAGATTTTATATATAAGTAGAGGACTCATGTCCTAATGTGTGATGCATATATTTTTTTGTGTATCTTTTTTCCAAGTAAATAATTAATTATAAATTTTTTATTACAACTTTTACAAAATATAAAAACTTGTATGTCTGACCACCTTAACTTGGTCAAAACTTCATGAAATTTAATTTTTATTTTTTTAATTCTATAGTATGTGAATCATATAATGTGACGCATGTTTTGGATTCAAAAAATGTGATACCATTTGAAAGTTATAGATGTTTTCTAATCAGCCTATTGATCAAGACTTTAGTCGTAATTCTAATAGAAAATAAAAAATAATTATTTATTAAATTCAAATTAAAGCATAATTTATATTGGTGGAAAGCTGAGAATCTCCTCTAAAAACCCTTTTCGTTTCATCAATTTTGGGTAAAAAAAAAGTCATCAGCCACATACCCTACAAATACCCATAATATTGCCACTTTTTGGCCCAATACCCTTCTTCTATTATGAAAAATTGGTTTATGTGCCTCTAGTAATCACTATAAATGTTTGTAAGGATAAAATGACTAATTGCATCAAGTAGGAGAGAATCAACTTTGAGTTCTTCAAAGATTATATTCCTCTATTCATAATTTTTAAGGGTTGTGTATGGAGGAGGTTATCACTACCAAGAAGGGAGGAGACCTTTCCTTGTATTCTTTTATAATTTTCATTATTCTTATTTATTTTACACCTACATTTACAAATACACATACATATGCATTTACTATTTTCATTTATTTCTCATGTAGTTTAATAGTTTGATCGATTTCATATTATATGTGTTGAAGACTTTAGAATTTCAATTACATTAATGTATGGATATGTTGTATCTATAACACTACAAAACCATATGCTCTTTGCATTTACACTTGCATTTAGAAATACACATTTATATACATAGATATAGATTTCTTTAATGGTATGTTGCATTTATTGTTCTAGGAGAGCATCCAGTAATTACATTTACATTTAAATTTAAAAATACATATACATACATACATATATATATATGTGTGTGTGTGTGTATGTATATCATTTATATTCAGTGTTCAGAAACAACCCATTAGCTCTGCACATGGATAAAAATTCATAAAATCAAATCTCCCATGCATGTTTTTTTGAAACCTACGCACTATTCATGCATCCTACAATTACAACAATATCCACGGGGCCTCTTACACAAGCTACAGTAATCATAAAAAGTGTAAGAGCCACTTTATATCATGTTTGGACTACAAAACCCTGAAAAATAGGGTAACTCATATTATGATTTGTTGGTGAGCTGTATGGACAAAATCATTAGCGCCAGCTCATTCTTGGATTCTTTTGAAAGAGAAGTGAATCAGGTAGCAGTTAAGTAAAAACCTTATAGTGTCAAGGTGAATGAGGTGATCAATTTTGATTGGCCAATTGATGAAGAGTACAAGGTGGTCCAATTGGCTGGTGACATTTGCACTTTCTGGCCTGATGCTTGTTTGCTCCTCCTTTTTCTATAAGAAGGATTTCAAGGCCAGAAGTACAGGTTAGCAAGTTAGATATTTTTGGTCAAGTCTAGATGAAGTTGAAGAGAAAATTGTAAAGTCTGATGGTTTTAGTGAAAATGCAATTTAAGTTTTGAGTCATTCTATAGTAGGTTTTGAATTCATGGGGATTTGATGTTTTATGACAGTACTGGCATTTGAATTGATATGATTAATTCAAACTCATGTCTCTCCATTGTACAAGCATATCTGAATTTTGAATAAAATGATCAAGGGTTGTTTCATTCATCTCACTGTTGTGGTGTGTATGATTCTTGTTTTAGGTTTAATTCAAGGAATTAATTAAAATGCTTGAATGGGATTGTAGGTGGATATGTTCTATATAAGCTATTTTATTTTTTCTGTCTTATCTTATACCATTTTACAAGAATAGGGGTTCCAATGTACGAGAAGATCTTTGGAAACTAGGCATGAAAATTGAAGGTTAAAGAGAATCGGGGTGCCAAACTTACAGTACTCATTGCCCCTTGGTCGTCGATTTTCCATGAGTGCCCTCAACCTCATCCTCGGCGCTAGTATTGACCTTGTTTTCAATCCTCCAAACTCTTCCGCGGTGCTGATATTGACCTTGTTTTCACTCCTCCAAACTCATCTTCGGCGCTGGTATTGACCTTGTTTTAACTCCAAACTCTTCCTCGGCACTGGTATTGACCTTGTTTTAACTCCTCCAAACTCTTCCTCGGCACTGGCATTGACCTTGTTTTCACTACTCCAAACTCTTCCTCGGCGGCATTGACCTTTCACTTCTCCAATTTGACGAGTTACAACCTGGTTTCGTTAGCTTTTACAGTATGTTAATTAAGTTCAAAATTTTGGCGCCATTTAGCTAGGTTTTAATATTCTACAATATAGTTAAGTATATATTAGCTATATTTTACATAATAAATAATATAATTATTGAACTTATTATAATTAGATATTATATTCTTTAACAAAATTATTAAATATGTATAAAATTATTATAATTAATAATTAATAATAAGTATATTTTTATATAATACAAAATATAATTAATATAATATATATTTAATATAATAGTAATATATATTAATATGAGAGAGAGAAACTAAAATTTGATTAGTTGTTTCATGTCAACAATCCAAGGATGGTATGTGTCCTTGGGGAGTTATGCTCAAGGTAGCATGCCATTTGATTAAAGATATGATAGTTCTCCTTTAAGACCTCTTCAATGTACCCATTGCACACATAAGGAGACAAAGATAAATATAGGGAAGAAAATATAGAGAGAGAGGGAGATAATGAAAAACATACAAATAGAAAGGGAGACAAAGACATAAGGATGAATAGATAGAGATATAGGGAGGGTGATTGATATATCTCTCCTTGTCGCTCTCTATATCTCCCACTATCTATGTCACTCCCACCTCTTCCCCCTCTATCTATTGAGCTATCTCTCCCTCTCCCCCCTTTCTCTCTCATTCACTCCATCTCTCCCTCCCTCTCCTACTCTATATCTCTATCTCTATTTCTCTTTTTATCTCCCTCTTACTCCTCTCTATATACCCGAGAGTAATTAGGAGGTGGAGGGTGGGCTTAAGGGAGGGAGGGAGAGTAGAAGGGAGAGAGTGGGAGAGGGTGGAAAAGAGTGGGAGAGGGTGGTAAAGAGTGGGAGAGAGTGGGGGAGAGAGGCAGGAAGAGAGTGGGAGAGAGTGGGAGAGATTGGGAGAGGGAGGGAGAGAGTAAGAGGGAGTGTGAGAGAGTGTGAGAGGGTGGGAGAGAGGGTGGGAGAGAGTGTGAGAGGGTGGGAGAGAGGGTGGGAGAGGGAGACAGGGATGTAGGAGTGGAGGAGGGTGGGGAGAGAGGGTGGGAGAGATTGGGGAGAGAGTGCCTCAACTCGCCTCCCCCGGCACTGCATTGACCTTGTTTTCACTCCTCCAAACTCTTTCCTGCGGCTGATATTGACTCTTTGTTTTCACTCCTTCAAACTTCCTTTTCGGCTTGGCTACTGGTATTGACCTTGTTTTAACTCCAAACTCCTCCTCGATGCTGGAATTGACCTTTTTTTCACCACTCCAAACTCTTCCTCAGCACTGGCATTGACCTTGTTTTCACTACTCCAAACTCTTCCTCGGTGTTGGCATTGACCTTTCACTTCTCCAATTTGATGAGCTACAACCTGGTTTGTTAGCTTTTACAATATGTTAATTAAGTTCAAAATTTTGGTGCCATTTAGCTAGGTTTTAATATTCTACAATATAGTTAAGTATATATTAGCTATATTTTATATAATAAATAATATAATTATTCAACTTATTATAATTAGATATTATATTCTTTTAACAAAATTATTAAATATGTATAAAATTATTATAATTAATAATTAATAATAAGTATATTTTTATATAATACAAAATATAATTAATATAATATATATTTAATATAATAGTAATATATATTAATATGAGAGAGAGAACTAAATTTTGATTGGTTGTTTCATGTCAACAATCCAAGGATTGCATGTGTCCTTGGGGAGTTATGCTCAAGGTAGCATTCCATTTGATTAAAGATATGATAGTTCTCCTTTAAGACCTCTTCAATGTACCCATTACACACTTAAGGAGACAAAGATAAATATAGGGAAGAAAATATAGAGAGAGAGGAAGATAATGACAAACATACAAATAGAAAGGGAGAAAAAGAGATAGAGAGGGGTAGAGAGATAAAGAGATAAGGATGAATAGATAGAGATATAGGGAGGGTGATTGATATATCTCTCCCTGTCGCTCTCTATATCTCCCACTATCTATGTCACTCCATCTCTCCCTCCATCTCTCCTACTCTATATCTCTATCTCTATTTCTCTTTGTATCTCCCTCTTACTCCTCTCTATATACCCAAGAGCAATTAGGAGGTGGAGGGTGGGCTTAAGGGAGGGAGGGAGGGCAGAAGGGAGAGAGTGGGAGAGGGTGGCAGAGAGTGGGAGAGGGTGGGAGAGAGGGTGGCAAAGAGTGATGGAACTTCAAAGTTTTGTTCTATGTGTTCTATTTTATAAAAACAACACATATGGACTAAAAGTTGAACACAAAAAATCTATTTGTTGTTATAAAAAAAAATAGATAATGATTTAAAAGACAACTTATATTGAACAAAAATGGACCAATAGTTGAACACTATAACTTTTTGAAAATCCTTCACATTTAATGGGAAAATACATGTTATTTATTCTGCACACCTTTTATATTTGTAATAGGACAAACTATTAATATAAAATTATCCAATGCTTGTACTGATGGAACTTCAAATTTTGTTCCTAATGTTTCACTCATGCCCTACCTTATGTCACTGGTCTTTCATGGTGTTGGAAAATTTCTTAGAGTGGTCTGGTCTTTCATCTTTGGGGTTTTAGCTTTGTCTTCATCTTTGGCCTCGTGGACGTCATTAAAATATTTCATTTCATTTCATTTCATTTCTTAAACCCTTGTGTTTACGTAATGCCTTGGTCGGGATCTATTTCACTTTTACCTTTTTTGAAGGGTTTTAAAAACATTTTATGCCCATTGTTCTGTCTAGGCCTGGTCCCTTTGGTCTTAATATTTTATTTCCTCTGTGGGTTTTATTTTCCTAAGTCCTGGTTGGCCCTGTGCTAAACGATTTAAAAAAAAATTATGTCATTGTTTTCCATCCCCCTAGTAATGTCCCCTTGCACTTTAATGAATGTTTTATTTTTTAGAAGGATGAAATTCACGCTGCCGTCGATCAAAATTCCTTCAAGATCAATGGTTGCCCGCCATCCTATGATCGAGAATTGTAGGATGGCGATATCGTAGGTGGGTGACATGTGTCCCATCTATGGATCAAATTTGCATGACTTTTCATCAACTGTCCTTTGATCTGAGTCATTCCCCGCCATCCTGCGATGGTGCTTTGGTTGATTGCAAAATCACGAGTAGCTGCCATGTGGACTATACAAGGTGGTGCCCGAGGAAAATTTCCATCCACCTAGTAATGTCCCATTTCCCTTTAATAAATGTTTTATTTTTCAGAATGATGAAATTTGCACTGTCGTCGATCAAAATGCCTTCAAGATCAACTGTTGCCTGCCATCCCGTGATCGGGAATTATAGGATGGCGATATCGTGAGTAGGTGACACATGTCCCATCTGGGGATCAAATTTGCGTGATTGTTCATCAACTATCCTTTGATCAAATTTGCAAGATTAAATCACACACATGGTGATGTTTGCCAGGGGAGCTCAGTTGGAAGACATTTCTCAATCCAGTTGGTCATAATTTTCATTTAAGAAGAAAGTTGGCAAGACCTTGCAGATGTCTTGCCGACTACCAGTGCATTTTGTTCAGTATGCATCTGTGTTGCCTATCGGCAAGACCTCAGGGATGTCACGGAGAGTGGAGTTCACATGCAAACACATGTTGGTAGGACATCAGTCATCGTCCCAGTGACTGGGAGTTTCCCATCGGCATGAAATTTTCCTTCGGAGAAAGGTCTCTGTGAGATCTTTATGTCTCACCAACCGGCAATAGGGAGAAAGGATATCGGCAGGAGATTTTGACTTCGGGGTGAAGTCTCGGTGACTTCGTTATGTCTCACTGACTACCGTGGACCGGGTTAATACTTCAGCAAGAGTTGTATCTTCGGTATGTGATCTTGTCGAAAGCCTCATGTCTCACCAACCACTGATAAAGATATACCTTTCGGTGAGAAACTATCGCGGCGGAGAGATGTCTAAGCGAAACCTTGAAGTCTCACTGACAAGGCACGAAAAGGGGGTCTATCGATGAGAGGTCTTGCAGTCTTGCTGACCCGTTTTGTCACAACGACCAAAAAAATGAACCTATGGAGATTCCTCGGCGAAACAAAAGGTGACTACAGGACATCTCCCCGATAAGAGGATGTTACAACGACACATATCAGATGAAAGGATGCATATCGGTGTGACTAAAGGGAGGTCTTGGCGACAACATGGGCCAACAAAAGGTTGTCATTTTGGCATAATGTTTGGCCGAATGAAGGAAGTCACTTTGAGGAAGTTTTGTCTTCGAGGAGAGTGGTTCACCTTTGGCATGAAGTCTGGCCAACGTGCTGAGGTCTCGGTGATATGAAGGAGATATCGCCATAAGTCTTTCCGACAAAGGTTCCCCAAGGGTTTTCGGGGAAGATTTAGACTCTCGCCAGGAGATCTTAGTGACTAAGAAGTGTCACACCGACAGGGTATCCCCTCGGGAAGAAAGATGTGCACCAAGAGGTCTGGCAGAAGTTCGAGGGTCTTGCCAACATGAAATTTGAGTTCGGCGAGATGGATTTGTTTTAGGGAGATATCTCCCTGATAGTTGGGGGTTTCGCCGAAGGGTTCCCCTTTTGGTATAATGTCTTACCGAAGAGTGAAGGTCATGCCGAAGCAAAAGGAGCTCGATGAGAACAAGAGCAAACAGGGAGACTTCAAACAAATGATCGCTGAGGGACATCAGCACAGTTGAGACCCAACTACAAAGACCTTGGGAGCTAAGGCATCCATGTGTTGTTTTTCTCTTTCAGGAGAAGCAGAGTAGCAATATTCTGTTTGCATGTTGTTGTGCTAAGACACACGTCAACACTTACTAACATAATTAAAAGGTAAGTTTAAAATTATAAAAATTTAAAATTAGAATTATTTAACATTTGAAATATAAAATATAAATATTATATTATAATAGTTTATAATTTACTTTATAGTATTTTGGATAATAGAAACAATTTTGATTGATTTAATATTTTCTAAGTTCATTATTGATTTTCAATCTTATAAATATAATTATATATCTTTAATCAATATTATAATTTAAAAATAATAATGAATATTGAACATCTTAGATTTTAGTATAATTTAAATATTAAAAAATTTAATGTATAAGTTTATAAAATATAATATATATTTTTTTAAATAAAGATTTAAAGATTATTATATATGTATATTTAAAGATCCATAGAATTATCTTTTTAACTATGAAATTAATATGATTAATTTCATATATAATTTTATCTTATCTTATCTTTTTAACAATTTTTTGGTATCCTACATAATTTGTTTTCTATAAGTATCATGTTGTATACTCTTTATATGGAAGGTAGTGTTTTTCATGGAGCTTAATAAGTTTTAATAATTTTTAGTCATTTTAAAGATTTTTTATTTATTTTTATAAAGATAGGTATATTTAGACTTTTGATGGCTTATGTACAATTATGCATATTCTTTTATTTATTATATTTTTTGAAATATCATGTTATTCTTGATTAATCACATTATTTGTTTGTCATTTTTATTTTTTTTGTTGAAAAATATTTTATCTTTACTTTACATCTACATATGATAATTTCAAAATTATCAAATTTAAAAATTATAAATAAAAACTTATTTTTATTAATCTCTTGAAGTACGTAGGTCCTAATCTTTTGTAGATTAATAACTATCTAAATAGCTATTTCTTTCCTTTATTTCTATAAATGTGTCTCATGTCTCTATTGAAATTTATGAGATGTGTATGTAATTCTTAGCACAACACTCTTAGAGATTAGGATTTATTTTCACATTTATCTATTTTCTTATTGTTCCTATTAGTGGCTAATTAAATCTTCATTGAAAACCTACAAAGAGCTTGGGTCTTCAATCTCAAAGCTTGTCTAATTTCTTGATGAGAATCATTCACATTGATTCCCAATATTGTGCTCCTTGCATGATACATTTATAAAATGCACTTGGTAATTTAGTATGTGGTTGAAATATTAGAGTAACAACAAATGGTTCTTTTCATTTTTGGCACATGATTGGCCATTTTTACTATGTTAAATTTTTATTTTCACTTTTATTTTCATGGTTTTCATGTTGTCAAATTTTCATACATTTCTTAGTCTTTTTAAAAAAATAAGTGAAGGTTCTATTAGTGTCCCCAATCTTGCTAAATATCATGTATGAGAAAGTACAATATATAAACTACCAATTATAGAGTATAGCAACAAAATGAATTTAAAAACTACTACATAGAAACAAGGTTTAGAATAATTCAAAATAGAGATACCATTCTCCTACAAATACTATGTATAGAAACCCTATGTAGCCACACTTTCACCCTCAAAATCAATAGAATAAATTCTCATACATTGTTTCTATAATGAATTTAGAGAATAAATTATAAGATTTAAATTTAATAATGAATTTAGAAAATATTAAATCAATCAAAATTGTTTCAATTATCCAAAATACTATATAAGTAAATCTTAAGCCCAATCTTAAGCCTAACAATAACCCTAAGTGAACACTTATCCTAATTCAACCTTAACCTAACCCTAATGAACCCTAACCCTAATTAAACTCTAGCCCTGATTGAAATCTAACCCTAATTAAACTCTAGCCGTAATTGAACCCCAACCCTAACCCTATTTGTTCCTAACCCTAGTATCTCACAAATACAGGATCAAGACCTTTCCAACTCTGGTAAACCTTATTGGATAGTGATAAAACTACCTTATCTTTCATTAAGGTAGAAATTTTTTTATACAACACGCCCCTTGAAAATTGGAGATAGGCACTGCAAGAAGAAGGTAAACACTAATGAAAATGGTCAGTGGTATTGTGGAAGATGTGATAAAACTTTCCCTAAATGTGATTATAAATATATACTTCAATGCAAAGTGGAAGATCATACTTCATTCACTTGGATTACAACTTTTGAAGAAGTGGCAGAAGAAATTATGGGTGTAACAACAAAAGAATTGAACATTTTGAAGCATGAAAAATAAGATGTTAATTTTTCACACATTATACAAAATTTCCTTTTCAACAGATATATCTAAGTTAGTTAATGCCATTTTGTCATGATATACTTCATTGATGCTGTCAATACTAAATCTAATGATTGATGAACATTTTTTATTTTAAATTTATTGTTCTTGGTTGATTGTTGTTATAGACAAGTTGGTATAATTTCAAATTTCAATGTGTACCCTTATATATGGGAATTGAGATAAACAATGACACAAACAATAATGAAATCAAATTGATTGCTTTCCAAATTCATATTCATGAAAATGTAAGCATTTTTTCAAGTCAATAGGCAACTTGATAAAGATAACTCTCGGCATGTTTTACATATATTATTAATTAATATAGGTATGCTAGTTAATTAAATTATTAACTATATTTTATTTGTATTATATATTGAATTGTTAAAAGATGTAAAAATCTTAATACTAAATATATAGGAAAATGGTTAAGAAAATACATATTTTTCAAAAAATAAAATATTAATATCTTTCTCTACTTATCTCTCTCTCTCTCTCCCCTCTCTCTATATCTCCTTATATCTCTATCTTGATATATATATATATATATATCCCCCCTCTATCTCCCTATCTCTCTATATATTTATTTCTCCCTCTATATCTCTCTATATCTCTATCTATTTTTATCCCTTTTCCTCTCTCATTATATATTCATCTCTACCTCTATCTATAGGGAGAGATACAAAGGTGAAGCATTGGACCTTCCCAAAGATCCACTAATCTCAACACTACTCCCAACTATTTTGAGCATTTAAGTACATAGTGTATGCTAGATTAGGAAGCATGTGTCAAACCTCATATTATTGACAAAAAATAGGTCCAAAGTCACAAATTTGATGTAGAGTTAGTTATAGTTTTGTAGAAAATTTCAAGTTCCACATAGAGCAAAGATATTCCAATTTTTTATATCATCATGTCATCAAATTTGGCACTTCATCAACATTTGTATCTTCATCAACATTCACAAAAGCAAAGGTATGTACTTGAATCCCTTGCATTTAAATTTTTCTATATATATAAATATTTTAATATTTTCCCTCAAATCCATAATATATATATTAGTGTGTATTTATTTATTGCAATAAACAATTAACCTAAGTAACACATTAAGAATTCTAAGGATTTGTGCTTGGAAAAAATGCATAACAATTTTTTTGTTGGATGTCGTGTTGTATAGTTTAGAGAAGCTCAAAATATGAATAGGATTTTAAGGCCATATATTATGGTAGCTTACAATGCAAAAGAAGGAAGGAAATCTATTATAAATTTTAATCTACAATTTAATACCATATGAAAAATCACATGTAGTATTATCTACTACTAATTCTTGACATATTAATTTTATAAAATACACTTACCATACAATAAACTTCTCCCAAGAAAGAAACCCTAAGTGAACATTAATTGAACCCTAATTGTAGATTCATAACTCTAATCATAACCCTAATTGAACCCTAATTGTAGATTCATAACACTAATCATAACCCTAAGGGAACACTTATTGAACATTAGTCCTAATTGTACCATAACCCTAACTTTGAACTATAGTTGAACTCTAATCCTAACCCTAACACTAATTCTTATCCTAATTGAAACTTAACCCCAACCCTAATCTTAACCTTGACCCTATTTCAACTCTTATTGAATTCATAACCTTAATTAAACCCCAACCTCATCCTCAATCCTAAACCAAATTGAACATTAATTGAACCCTAAACCTAACCCTAAGTGAACACTCATCCTAATTGAACTCTTAATTTTTTAGTTGAAAATATTGAAGTGCCTTAGATTTTCCCATTCATCATCATTTATCATTCAATTCCTAATAGAACTCCAAAAATTTATACTTTTATAATTTTTTTAATATGCACCTAATATTGAGGGTTTAGAGTTTAAGGGTTAAGGGTTTAGGGTTAAGGGGAGAGAGATCAAGGGAGTGAGTGAGTGACCCATTTACATATTATTCTTTTATTCTTCGTCAGTTAAATATTTACTTACCCATTTACTGTTAGCAGAAATGACCCAAGAATTTAATAGAATAGACTACTCATATAATACCTTGCATTATGGAGCTTAATTCTCTGATATATTACTACTTATCAAATCCTTTGTAAATAATTGTAAACTTATGACTCCATTTAAGCATTTAATTGATTTTCTTGAATCAAAGAAAAACATAGACACACAATTGAACAAATTCTCAAAAGAAGAATGATAACTTCATTAACATTTCATTCAAAATTCACTCAAATCCACATAAGGAGAGAAAATATATTAGAATTATACGTTTATTCATGCTTATAAGTCATATCTACATACAATTTAAGATAATTTGCATATATTCATCCAAAACTCAAAACAGGCTATCTATTCTATTCCGTCCACTTGGGGTTTTAACAGCCAATGGCACCACAGATATCACTTCCTCATCGGAGGACAGATATCTTTCTACCCATATATTAAACTCAAAACCTAGCTAGAGCTTTCATCAGTTCTCTCCCTACAAATGAGCGTTGAATTCCCTTTTATATGACAAGAGAGCAACAAGCTTCGGGCTCAAATGTAATTTCACCGCAAATTTTCATTTGAACAAAACCTCCATTGCATTTGACATTCATTACAAAACTTCCCACATGTTGAATCTGCAAAACATATATAGTGCATGAACTGGGGTAGCATAAAAGAATAGGGAACACAAATTGTCATCAAAATCCCCTTGTTGCTATCCACGCAAAAAAACCAAACAACCAAATTGCCACAAAGGCACCACAACTTCTTATTTACCCACCACCCTACCCTTGCCAACACTCAAACCCTGGTGTACACGCTCGCTTCTAGTTGTTGCCCAATACGGTAGACCCTCAGCCTCCTCTTCTTTCTTGTCCTTGCCCAATACGGTTCTAGTCCGTCTGCTTGGGGTTTTAATAGTTGATGTGCCCACATATATCATTTCCTCATCAGAGGGAAAAATGTGATTGAAGCGACTTAAATACTGATAGTAGTCTGAGTCAGTCTCGGTTACATCATTAGAAGTGTTGCTCGTAAGGTCAATGGGCGAGTGTTGGCCACATCCAGAGCACACCGACTGCTTGCCTTTGTCATCTACCAGTTGAGCAACAATGTCCTGGAATTCCAACCTTCTACTACAACCAAAGTAGTAGAAGGTTGCAATTCCAGGACGTTGCTGCTCAACCAAAGCACCTTCCTGAATAGCAGGACCGAGCTTTTGTGAGCTCAAACGAACAAACCTCCTTACTGACTTACTCATTTTCTCTTCTCAGATAAGCACTCAAACTTGATTAGACTCAGCCCAAAAAGCACTCTAACTACTACAAGAATGACACTATTAGCAGTTAATTCCTCTTGTATTTATTGTGCGAGGTAATGTCAACCTTCATCAATGCTTAGTAAATATGCATGTGCAAACATGGAAATTTGGTGGCGTATGTACTGTCACCGTTTAACTAGAGTTGGATGAGAATCCAAAGATCACCCTTCATGATTAACAACAACAAAATCTTCACACAAATTGAGATAGATGTGACTACACAAGCAAGGAATAATTCATTAATGCTTCACCAACCTTCATCTTCCTCCTGCGAGCTAGCAGGGAGCAGCAAAGATTTACATTAGCTTTTAATCTTGGTTGTCGATTTAAAACCACGGGTTATGAGCTCAATAGTGGAGATTGGGCCCCACATTCCATATAGGACATACATCTTCCTTTTACTGACCTTGTGCCAAATAACAGGGCGACACCTTAGGTTTGCGAGTTGGTAGGGTATGATCGAGATCTTCTCCCTTATCTTTAAATCTGGAAAACCTACACATTGCACGGTTAGTATTTAATGAAAGGCTTTGGCTAAGCCATCGGTGACATGACCACTAGAGTTAATGGCTTAGGCTTATGTCACCAGATTAAAATTAAAACCCAACTTTGATTTTAATACTTTATTTCCTTTGCAGGGTTTTATTTCCTAATTCTCGGTTGGCCCCATTAAATTCTTACCCCAACCCTAACAAAGAACAAATGATTAACGACGCTCACTATCCTGCGATCAGGGATTACAGGGATCGTGATATCACGGGTGGGTGCCACATGCCCTTCCTAAAGGATGAAATTTGCATGACCATTGATGAGCTGTCTCTTCAAGATTGATGGTGCCCACCATCCTGCGATTAGGAATTTTGGGATCGCGATGTCGCGGGTGCCTACCATGTGTCTCATCCAATGAAGCCTAAGGAGGGAAGAAAGTGTTTTCTGGTTTTAAATGTATTACAGGAAGGATTAATAATGCACTTGTAAGATGTACGTGTTTTATTTCAATGCAGATGTTATGATTTTAAGGCAAAAGTTGCTCGATAGTTAAAGGAAAAGGACGGTGAACATTTTTGAAGGAGTAGGATTTATGGTAAAAAGATCAATGGTGCCCACCATTCTGTGATGGTAAATCAAAGGATTGCGATATTGTGGGAAACCGCCACGTGGCATTCCTTCATGGCATATGACATAGTGGGCCCCTTTATTGCTGTGTTGGTGATTATGTCACCCTATTTTGAAGATGGCCATCGATGAATTGATCAAACTGAAGGATCAACGACTCAAATTTAAATATGTATGAAATTATGGTTGGAGCCCTTCGTGCAACCCATGAGTGGGATTTAATGGTGGATGAGACATCTACTGGTAGGATTTGATCGACATAAAATCAATTTACTCGTCTCATTTATATCACAAAGCATCCAAGTATTTCGTGAAAACAGTTTCAGAGCCAAAGGTGAAATTGCAAGTAGCTGCAGCCAAAAATTGGAGTTTGTGCAAAAAGAGTTGTGAGTTAATTTTCTCTGTTTCCCAGTCATTCTGCACCTAAATTTGGGAAAGGGGGGTCTGCTATGCTTGTCACCGAGTTCATTAAAATATTTTGTTAGGGCTATTGTTTAATCATAAATTGTGAGGAATTGCGGTATTTTTACTCTTTAATTTCCTATCTTTGCTTAGTCATAGCCACTTGATGTGTAACATTGTAGTGAGGCCCTAGTTTTTCTAAAATGGCGCCAACCAAGCAGCACTCTTGCCATATTGAGTATTTGAAAAGAAACTTGTACAATGATTTCCTAGATCAATTTCCATTATCAACAAATGAGAGAAGGAAAGGTTTGGTGTTGATACGAGGGAAAATCCTAGGGGATGGGTTGGTGTGTAATAATTCCAACATTGCTGATGCTAGGGTTCCACTCACAAGCTTAGAAATGCTCAAATTATGGTATGGACAAAGGAATTTAGCTCATCCTTTTTCAAATGGATGGATGTACAACATGGGAAAGCTGGTTGTTTCAAATGTGTTCCCTGATGTGGACTTACTTAGAGCAGTGGCCAAAAGATATGACCCTATCACATGGGTAATCAGAGATAATGATGGAGGGGTTCTATTAGAAATTAACAGAGATGTTATCCAACAGACTTTTGATTTGAGTGAGCCAAGTGATGACTTGGTTCTTATTAATCTTGAAGAAATGAAGTAGGAGTATACAAAATTGAAATATCTTTTTAGGGTTAAGCTACTTCCACCTCATCTGGTTAAGGCAGGGGGTTCACAATTTCACATCAGCCCTAGTGACCAAGAACCCTTCAAATTGAATTGTTTTGGAAAGCCTTTCCTGGCTACTTTCTATTCACTATGTCAGATTTTGGGTTTTAGCCTTGGTGCAGTAATGCTGATTGCATACATGTTTATGGGGGTGCAAATACAACACCCTAACTTCTCTGTAACATATGACTTTGCTTCTTTTTTGGTGGAGAGGATAGATGAAGGGCTGTCGAAGCTGCATAATGGTGATACTAGTACTTAATTCTTTTGGTATTTCATGTTTATAAATATGTTCTTGTTTAGGAATGCTGATTTCTTTGCTGAGAAGATGAACTTAAGACAATCAGTTAATGGAGAAAGATTTCCAGTACAGATATGGGCTGCAGATTTGTCCTATAATAAGGAAAGCACCAGTTATGTGCAATTTGATAATTGTTTTGCTGCAAGATTGAGGGCTAGATTGATGGTAAATTTACCTAGGATCCCTCAGGAAGTGCATGATTTCCTTAGGCCAAAGCAGAGGAAACCAGAATTGAGGGTTTTACATAACTAAGGTGACATTATCCCATATCCAGTCAACATTGTCCTAAGAATATATGGATTTCAAGGAACCCCTCACATACTACCATACAATGTGCCACCAAGACTAGGGTTTGCAGAAGTTATGTGGCAGATGGGGTGTATTCATGAAGATAACCTAACTGGAAAGGGGAAGGGAACATTATTCCCTGATTATACAATAGTGTCTGACTTTACATTTTCAAAGGGAGGCTAGACACATCTTGACAAATTATTTGTTGATTACCATTTGAGATTTGGTCCAAGGCAACAACATGATCCTGAAGGTTTCTTTTCTCTTTTCAGACAAAGAATAAAAGGTGGAAAATTTGCACATGAGTTCAATTTCCCTGAATTTGATTTAAATAGACAAGAATTGAACAAGGAAAAGTGGATAGCTTATAGTAAGCTATTGGATATTGTGCATGAAATGGATCCGACGTATGATCCATTGATGAAATTCACTCCATACCATAAGAGAATTGATTTTTTAATGAAGAATTTCAAGGAGATAATGGACACCTTGACAACCAAAAAGATAAATTTAAGGCTAAGTATGGATATGCAAGGACAAAGTGATATGCCAATCGAAACAAGGTTAGTATGTCAGCCTACAGAAAGGCGGCCCATCTATAGGAGGAAAAGGGATACTGGAAGTGATGAGGAAGAAGTAGACAGAAAAGGGAAGAAAATAATGGAGGCACCTTCACGACTAGACCCAAAATTCAAAGTACCTGGGGCTATCAAAATCAATGAATTAAAATCTTCACCAAAGCGCAGTCCCCCATCACCACCACCTGAGCCAAGCCCTAAGAGGCAAAGGACTAATCACCTACCTGAGGATCTCATAGATGACATTATTGTTACTAATCAAGACATACAAGTTGGTATGCCATCCCCTCCTAGGTCAGCTGAATTGGTTCTATCTGATTTGGATATGAAGGGTAAGAGTGTGCAGGATGCAAGAATGGAGGCTTGCAAGGAGTTCTTAGATGACAATGCATTTGTAAAGACTCCTGTATTCTTGCAATTGGCATGGAGGATGAAATTTGAGGAATATCAAAATAAATTCAAGGAGAGAAGAGAACTAAGGCCTGACAGGTTAGATTAGGAGAATGATGAAGTAAAAGCTGAACTAATGGAAGAGTTCAAAAACATCACTCCTGAAGAAGGAAGACAACTAGTGAATCAGGTTGGTGTTTTGATTTTTCCTGAATGGGACATTGCAAATGCAGTGACTTTCAATGCCATTATGAAGTCCAAGAATCTTTTTCAGGATTCTGAAGAAGAAGTTAAGAAAGCATTACAAAACTCTACCTTCAGTGAAGAATATGAGACCTTGGAAATTTGGGCATTGGCTTCACAAGGAAGAAAGCCAGACATTGCTGATATTAATCCAAATTTCAAAGGAGGATTAATAATAAAGATGGCTTCAGAGACTACAACAACTGAAGCCACTAGTTTAACTATGAATGTGGCCAAGTTGGCCCAAAAGACTACTGAAAGGGAGGAGGCTGAAAGAAAGAGCCTAATGGAGAAGTATAACATTTTAATTGAAGAATATAGTAAAATGCAATAGAGGAATGTTGATCTATAAACTGAAGTAGAAAGGTTCAAGTATAGACATACTGGGAAAACATCCAATGCTCCAGGAACCAACACATCACCTCCCACACTAGGGTCAATGCCTCCTGCTTCTCTAAATGTTTCTACACCAGGGTCTCCCATTCAAAATCCTGCTCTTACCCCTCCTATAGAACAAGTTGATGAAGAAACAGAGTGCTCTATTGATCCAACAAAGAGGAAGCTCATGGAGAAAATTGATCAATTACAGACATCACTAAGGGTAAAAGAGGAGGGTTTTCTTTAAAAAAAAAAGAAATTGTTACTCTTGTTTTGGAGCATTTAAATGAAAAGGTGGATAATAAACTACCCTCTATACATTCTTTGTATTTTTTGCTATTTGAAGCAATAAATAATATTGATAGGGATTAGGGGATAGTGATTCCAATAATTCAAAATTGGATCCCTAGGGAAAATAATCTAGATGTTATGAATAAAGCCTCAAGGTTTGATGTAAATAACAGGCCCCAATCATTGAAGCCTACTTATATATTAGTTAAATCATTGCAAGGTTTTCAGACCTTACCAGATGATCTAAGTAGGAAGATTAGGGAATTGGTAAAGAACTTCAATGATTGGGGTAACACACTGTTATGATATAACTGATGAGCAAGGGGGAATCAGAACACTCCAACAATGGCAGGATCAAGCAAGTGAAGTCATCAATAATCAAATTAAAATAATTTGTGATGACTCAGATGATGATTTGTTGGTAAATTGTATGGATAAGATTATTGGTACCGGCTCATTTTTGGAATATTTTGAAAGAGATACTAATCAGGTAGCGGTAAAGTATTTTCCTTATAGTACAAAGGTAAAAGAGGTGATTAATTTTGACTGGCGAACTGATGAAGAATACCAGAGGTGGGTGGCTAAGTATTTGAATGATGATGATTAAAAAGAGTGGGCTACCGACAAGTGGCAAATTAGATGTTGTGGTTATAGTGTTTCCAGTTTTGTGTGGATGACTTTCTTGGCGTGGGTTTCACGTGGTTTTTTGTTATTGCATCAACCTTCCTCTGCCGACATGATGAACGAGAATATGCTCCAAGATGATTGTTGTTGTAACAATTTTTGAACAAGAATATTTTTCAAGGTGGTGGCTATTGTAACAAATATTGGAATATCACTAGGTGCTCCAATTAACTGGTGACAAGTGTACTTTCTGGCCTGGTGCTTGTTTGCTCCTTCATTTTCTATAAGAAGGATTTCAAGGCCAAAAGTACGGGTTAGCAAGTTAGATAATTTTTGTCGAGTCTCGGTGAAGTTGTAGAGCGAATTGTAAAGTCTGATGGTTTTAGAGAAATGCAATTTAGGTTTTGAGTCATTATGTAATAGGTTTTGAGTTCATAGAGATTTAATGTTGTATAACAGTACTAGCATTTGAGTTGAAATAAAATTTGAGCTCATGTCTCTCCATTGTACATGCATATCTGAACTTTGAATGAAATAACTAAGGGTTGTTTTATCCATCTCACTTTTGTGGTGTGTATGATTCTATTTTAGCTTTAATTCAAGGAATTAATCAAAATGCTTGAATGGGATTATAGGCGGATATGTGTTGTATAAGGATTTGATAAGTAGTCCTGGGTTAGAATGCACACTGATGAAATTGTAATGCAATATTGTCAGGGATCTTATATGTGATGTATTAAATCTGTTATAAGCCTCAAGATGCTTATGAATTTTACTCCTGCAATGGATATATGGTACTGATCTAAGTTGTAATTATTCATGTAGTTCAGTATTTGTTTGTCTTTTCCTAGAGCTTGCTACAAATTTCAAATCATTGACTATCTTATACAATGGATTGTGTTTAGTTATCTCACTCCAGATAGTTGATATTGTCTATGAACATCCAATTCTAGTTGATATTATCTTATCGTGTTGAGCTATTAAGTGAGATCATCTGCTATTGTTAATGTTGTTTATAATAATGGTGCAGAGGTTGTAAACACATTAAGGGATCACCCTCCCGGGTCTTGTAGAGGCCGAAGTGTACAAGGTGTTAGAACTGTAAAATTTTGAATTTTTCACAGTCAATTGCATTCATGAGTTTCCAAATTGAGTCCTCATCATAAGCATAAAGTTCCCTCCTTATAGAGTCTTGCTTTTATTTTGTCATATGATTCATTTGAATCCATCTAGTCTTTGATATTTCATTGTATTACCCATATTGGCAAGACAGGGTGAAGGTCTCCCCGACCTATATTTTTCACTAATGTATGATTGTTGCAGATTATCAACGGGACACATCTATTGTTTTGGCAATAGGAAAGTCATATCGGCAAGAGAATTGTTATCGGGATGAGTCATAACGAACTCATGTATGTCTCACCGAGCAGTGCGGGGAATGATGTATCGGCCAAACAAAAGGTTATCGGAATGATGTCTTACCAAAGGTGTTGGGTCTTGCCGATAAGGCGCAAGGGGGGTTTTGTCAAAAATCTATCGAGAAGAAGCTATGTAGTCTTTCCGACTCAAATGTCACACCAATAGAGAATTGCATCGGTGAGAGAATAATTCTTCGGCATGAGTTCCATCAAAAATTGAAGGTTACACCGAAAGAATACTTCGGGGAGAGTCTCACCGAATAAATTAATTTGGAGGAACAGGTTCGGCAAGACATTTGGCATCAGTATGAGTCTTTTCAAAGATTCGTAAGTCTTTCCGATGAAATTTATTTCATCGGTAAGAGAATGATATTGTCACGGCTACAAGAAGTAAACTTAAGGAGATTTTTCAGTGAGACATAGGATATCTATGGGATGTTTCCCCAACAACAGAATGTTACAGTGACCCACATGAGACAAAAGAATACATTTCAGTGAGACAAAGTATTGTCTATGAGACTTCTCCCCGACTCTAAAGGTCACAGCGAAACACAAAGAACTAAAGGATGATTTTCGATGAGACATTGGCCTTCGGTGTGACTATAGGATGTTTCGGTGAAAGATCTAATGAACGTTGCAAAAAATATTTTGCCCCAGATTTGAAAATCTCTCACCGACAAGACATTTGATGCGACAATGCAAGTTTCAAATAACTCTTCATTTGTGCTTCAACTAACATATTAATGGCGCGACAGGATATAATAGGGTAAGTGTAATCAAACGCATTTGTGTTGAATTGATTGCAGAAGAGTCAGCAGTGTAAACAGAGAATCAGGACATCTTCCAGGCTGAGGAGCTCGAGCAATACATTGTAAGTGACTGCATCTTAGCCTTCTAAATTTTAACTTCTAAAATCTTGAAGAATGGAGTCCCCTGGTTCTGGAGAAGTCAAAAGTAGAAAACAGGGTGAAAGTAGTCAATCGAAAGGGAAGAAACATAAAATTGATACAGAACATGAGGGCACTGAACGAAGATTAAACTAGGATCTCATTGATCAGTTGCCTAGTTCAGGGCCTAGAGCTAGAAGGTATGCACAACTTAGGGTAGAGATTGATAAACTAGATGACAAATGCAAATTCATAGGAGACGTCTAGACTACCATAAGGGGGTACAAATTGTTCAATTTCCATTATCATAGAAGAAGTCATTTTCAACTGGTTTGCAACCCATGGAAGTTGAATTTGGGAAAACTGGTGTGCCCTAACATATTTCTGAATGCTGAACTGGTAAAATTGTTGGCTAATAACTATGACCCGAAGCATAAAGCTATATATGACCCATCTGGAAAGCCACAAATATATCTGTCAAAAGAGGCAATTGGGCAGGTTTTCAATTTAGAAGGGTTTTGCAATGAGGAGATCATACACAAGGAATTGGAGAAGGAATTCTCGAGAATGGATACAATCTATAAGGGTTGGAGGTTGCCAATTCACAGAGTTAAACAAGGTAGAAGGCCAAATCCTCTACGAGATAGTGTGGGCCCCCCTTATCATGTGGACTTGTTTGAACCCTATATGAAATACACCTATTTTTCAGTGTGTTAGGTATTGGGAATGGATGCCCCAAAGTATATGTCAATTGTGCCCATGATTATCACAGCAGATATCTAGTATCATATAATTCTCGGCCATTTGACTATGCTTCATACATTTCTAGGGGGCTTGATTCAGGACTGATGGCTATAAAAGGTGGATCATCTACTTTTTATCTCAGGCATTATTCATTGTTGATGCACTTGGTACTATATTTTGGACAGGAGTTGGGAGTATGGCCTCTAGAAATGAGAATTTCTCAACTTGGTAAAGATGGTGAAGCATTACCTGTTCAATTGTGGACTGCTATTTGGGATAGCAAGTTTTCTAATTCTAGTTTCATTCATTTTGAAGAATATTTTGTGAAAACATTGTACAGATTGTATAAATATCCCTTTAATTATTCATTATCAAATGAGATTAAGAGATTTCTTCGGCCAAAATATTTTAATGGGCCAATTGATCATAACTGGGGAGATTGGTATTGTTTGGAGGGAGCTACAATGATCAGAGTCTATGGGTTTGAAGAGGCCTCTTTCATTCTGCCAAAGACAGTTCCAAACAGGATTGCATATCTGGAGATTGTCAGGTAGATGGATTATTGCAGTGTAATGAATTTCAGTTCTTTTGGGAAGTAGGCTTTTATGCCTAGCTCATTGTGCTTTGGTGATTTCACTGTGTTGGCCAAGGAAGGATACAATTTGATCCTTGAAAAACTACTTCAGTACAACATGAAGAGAGGATCACCAAGGAAGAGCTTTGACCCAAAAGGATATATCAATTCTACCAAAGAGAAGATACACTTTGGAAAGTATCAGCATGTGCCCTATCCCTTTGATGATATGATTCAGAATCTAGAGGAAGATGAAGCTGAGATGGTGGTTGAAAGATATAACCAAGGGTTGCATGATGTAGAGCAACTATCTTCAGGGGAAGAGACACCACAAGATAATGTGCCACAAAGACAACTAGAAAAGGTATCTAGATTGAGAACTCAATAGTATCTTTTCCCAACTAGAGAGCTGAGTGTTGAGAGTGGTGATGCAGATGCAAGAAATATTGAGTATAGATCATTTGTTTCAAATGATGAGTTCATAAGCTCTCCAGAATTCAAAGCATTTTTGTATAAACAGAAGGGGAAGGAAATAAGAAAAAAGGGTGATGATGTCACTGCAGGAAATGAAGAACAATTGTTGAACGAATTGAGGAAATGTGTGGATGATGAAATGACAAATATGACCCCTGAAAAGGGGAGGAAAATGTTGCAAGATGCTAGTGTCATGATCTTTCCCAGGCTAGATCTCAATTCAACCCTTGTTTTTGATAGTTTCTTGAGGGACAGCAATGCTACACATAAGCTTGACAAAGAAAGTGTAACAAAGGTGTATGCTGGATCAAAATACAATACTGATGAAGGGTCATTGATGATATGAGCCTTATACCCACCCCATAGGAGATCAGTGGTTATTGACATTGAAAAGGAATTTGGCCATGTCATGAACCTAAAGGTTGAGGAAGCTGATCCTGTGGCTACTGCAAAAATTGGAGTGAATATTGTAAAGCTGAACAAGGCCCAAATTCAGATGTTGATAAAGGAAAGGGAGATGTACAAAGAAAATAATGAAAGAATGTTGAGAGAAAATGGAAAACTAAAGGATTTAGTTGGTGTTACAATGAAGACACCCAGGATGCTCACTCAAGGAGAAAGCTCTTAGACAAAGGATCATTGGGTTGGATCAAGTGCTTATTCCCAAGGAAAGCATGATGCAATTGTTGCAATAATCAAGAAAAGGCAGGATAGTTTAACACCTTGGTTGAATAAAATTTGGGGAACACATTCACATACTCTTGCTGCATTAAAGGAGCATGAAAGGATGGATGGACGGATTATGGAGAAGTTTCATGAGATAGATCAAAGAGATGCTTCTAACAGTGCAACAATTGAAGCTGCAAATCATATTATAAATCTACATCGAAACTTCTACAATGAGTTGCAAGGGGATGAACAGGGTTTGATAAATGCTTGCCAAGAAAACATTGATTGCATTCTCTGATGACAAAGGGGAACTGAAAGAAGCTGCCAGATGGAAGAATGAAAGTGAATCATTGTTAAATGAAGTCATGAGGATAGCTTCTGCGGAGAATACAATGTTAGAAGAAGTGAGTGAGCAGAATGAGAAAATTTTCAAGATGGAAATCACGATCCAGAATGCGGTTGGAGATGCGGATACATATGAGCACCGGGATTATTTGGATCATCTTGCTAAAACTCACTTGTGGCTTAATAGAGCTTAATTATCCTCTAATCTTTTTTTTTGTAAACATGTGACATTTCGATTTATGAAAGGACGCGTCCTTTCTTATTCTCAATGTATAAATATCCATTTTGAAAATGAAATGAAGGAGTGATAAGTAGAATAGGTTAGAGGATAGAAAATATAGAGTGTAATACAATGTTTTTCCAATATGAGACTATGCTGCATGTTTCGAATCATGGAGATATCAATTGAAATCTAATAATATAGTGCAGTTGTTTCTGGTATCAGTTGTTTATGGTGTTTGTTGAAAGTATTATTAAAGTTGTCTCCAATATGGTGTTTTCTGGTTATTTAAATTGGTGTAACAAGTTTACATTCAGTTTTCAGTGCACATTTACTACATCTGTATGGTCAATTGTTTGGTTCTTTCCAGTAAAGATTAAACCCTTTAAATTGATCGTAGTAATTAGAGAATGTTAATTGGATCACTAAGAAGAACTTGGTAATCATAACCTTGGATGTTTATACAAGTTATAAACTAAATCAAATGCTAAACAACTTGAATGTCTGCAGAACGAAGTACTTGTTTCAGATTTCTCTTGACTCCGCATACCGAATAAGGCACTAGTCTCTACATTTTCATCATTAAGATTCATTCATTTTTCTTTACATCTGTTAACTGAGCATGCTATTATGATTTAGTTTTGAATATTTCTATACAATCTATACAAAATTTGATTTCATTTGTCCACTTCCATCTGCCATCGTGGACAAATCACTGCAAGAGAGAAGATCAAAAGTCAAGTCTGCCCAATTCACATAGGTACACCCGCCTAGGTCTAGCAGCACCTAAAGAGTAGAAAGCTTAAACCATTTGGCTTTGTTTGTTACCTTAAAATGTTCCAAGAGATTGGAAACCTCTTGAGGTATTCTTACCTGCGTTTTTGAGAGCTAACATGAGGCTTTTAAAGTCCTCGTCAGTTGGTTCAGGTCCTTCGAGCTACCTTCGATTGGAATTGGAAATTCCATAGGTATATTAGAATACAAACCCGGTTACATTGTAAAAAGAACCAACATACACGTCAACCACTGAACAACCACATCTACAACTGACTTTTTAATCTTTTATGATCACATGAAACATAAAACACACTAATTTCAAGGTTGTTAACATCACTATTGAAATGTTTTAATTTTTTAACCTTTCAAACATTAAAAAGTACATCATTAAATTAATTATGTAATGGCATAAAAATTAAAAACATCATGAATTAATTATGTAACCACATAAGTCAAATATAATTCTATCAAGAAATTAATATCAAATAGATAATATAATCGTATAACTTATACATTTCATTGTCATTGATCTTCTTCTTCATCCAACTCTTTGTCTGTATCATCCGATCCAGATTCGACATTGTAAGGATTGGTCATATCATCATCATCGTCATCGATAACAGTTTCGTTAATGTCATCATCCACGCGGATGTCATCTTCATGAACATTAACTCCTACATCATCATCATCTAGTTCCTCCTCTTTGACATCTTCATCAGGGACATCATCATCTACATCATCTTCTAGTTCTTCGGTATATTTTTCTTCCACCACATTATACTTTACCGGCCTTCCTCTTAGATCATGTCTAACAACGAATGACCAACCCGGTTTACCTGGAACCTCCGAGTAAAATACCTACTCACATTGGCTTGGAAGAACATAGGCCTCATTTCCAGCTCGCTCAATCAACCTTGTATTAACCATGGTAAATCAATTATCATGTTCAATAACAGTTCTCTCAGGATCATTTTCATTCAATCACAGCCTATACCATAGGACGGTGAAAAAAATTAATCTGAAGGACTTAAAGTCACACTCAATTATATCATCCAAAATCCCATAGTATCAATTTTATGAGACTTCTGGATGTATGTTGCTTCTAGATGAAACATTAGTCACCTGAAAGACTGTAGTTATACCAGAATCACAAGTTTTCTTCATATCATCCAATATTTTGATTCGAAATTTACAACCATTGCACCACATAGCCTTGTGGTGTTTCACCTACAATATGTCAAACATGTAAAAATTATTGCAATATCATCAGTTGATAAACATATTTATTCTTGGCCGAATGTATGCAAAGAAAACAATCTCAAGATATATATACATCAATATACTTGAAAATAATTAAATAATATGGGTGATTAATATATTTATATGTACCTATTTATCTCTTTAAACCATATGCTAAATCAATTTCCCTTTGTGTAACATTGGAATCTCCATTACGATGAGCTTCTTTAACCAATGAAGCCACACCTTCCCATGTTAATGTGCGACCAGATTGTTGACATCGTTCAATCCATACCATCATCCAATCAAGATTGTTGGTGACGTACAAATGTAATGCATCCCACTCTCGACCAACTGTACCAAAAAAATTGAAATTCACAAATGACGATAATTAGTTAAATACCACAGTATACAACCTTAATTTATAATTGATGTATATTGAAGATTAAAAATTAAATAAGTACAATATACATAAAAACTATATGTAAAATGCATTCCAATTAATCTCCATGACCATCTTATAATTACCTCTCACTTTCCTCAATCTACCTTTCCCCAACAAGTACTCCCTTTCAAATTTGTTAATGGATTTGGGATCCCAAATGCGATCTACATGGATCTTTGCTGCAAACTTAGGAAGATATTCACTAATGTACACCATGGTTTGGTATACCATATATCCCTCCACCATAGAAACCTCAGGATTTACTCTTTGTCTAACCAAAGCCTTCAAAAATTTCAAGTGCCTCTCAACCATCTACATTGACTTTGTGTGTACAGGTCCACACAATTCAATCTCCTCAACTTGGTGTATGAGGTAGTGTTCTTATGCATTAAAAAATGTTGAAGGTAGACACTTTTGCATTTCACACATTAGATGAGGAATTTTTCTCTTCCAATAATTTATATCTTATTTATGGATTTCTTTATATGATAGCCATCTACAAGTGATTCAAGGCACAAATATATTAATGAGATTTAACAAAAATATACAGTATATTACATAACAAGTAAAACAAATGGCAATTATAAGATGTATACAGCGAATTGAACAAATTTCGCTACTTACCTCATGTATTTTCCAAGATCATATATAACTTGCTTGACATTGTTGTCCAAGTTGTCTAGGAGAGATAGAGGTAGAACGTACTGCAACAATTATAAAATGATCTTTTCATTATTTTTCCAAAATTAGTAAACACAATACACTAAAAAGTACATGCATTATAGAAGTGTATATAATATACTAGAATAATTACCATAATGAAGGTATGCCAATCATGCATTTTCATCCCTGACCCAAATTCACCTTTCTTTGTTATTATATTGTTTATGTTCGCAGCAAATCCTGTGGGAAATCAAATTTTTTGTATCACTTCTTTTATAGCATTACTTTGCTGCTCTGTTAATAACCAAGGAAGGGCAGTTATATTAATTTGGTCTCCATCACTATTTAATTGAATGGCATTTTTCATTGCATGATTGGCTTCCTGAATGTCACTACAAATTTTAACAATTTTTTCTTTGTCATGCCTTCCATCCAATATTTTCCATAACGTTTCTGTTATATTTTTTCCGATATGCATTGTATCAAACAAATGCACAATTTGTAGCTGCTCATAGTAGGGCAACCTACTAAATTGTCTAGGATAACTTTTTAGTCCCTGTGGAAGCTAGCCATTAATGCCTTGACAACCTTCATGAAGCATATAAGTTAAAAAAATTAACAATGACAATCATTGTCAATTACAACATGAGTAAACACAACACAATATAAAAATATAAATTCAAAACATATCATATATGATAGATAAACAATTTGATCCGATGTATAACCTTGACGATTAATTCTATTATATTCAAACTTCCATAGGCGAGGTGAAATTCTTTGTGGTTTTGATGTAGTCTCCTCTTTTCCATTGAAAATATGGTTTTCAGTAGTTTGATACTTATGATTTCTATGGAGGAAGTGCCTATACTCATTAAACACCTGCTTTCCTAAACTTGTTGAACGACGAGATTTCATCTTTGGACCACAAATTGGACATGCAAATTTTCCCTTTGTTTGAAGACCTGCAAGATGATATATAATTGGATTAAATATGTCAATTTTTATAATTATATATAATGAATAGATTATTTTAAAAATATTCATGATATCTACTTCATCAAATTAAATATTGTTAAAGTGCAGTCAAATGTTATAACATACCACAAAAATGTGTTAGCCCTGGGGCATCATGAATTGTCCATATAAGCATTGCATGGAATTGAAATTGTCTTTGTCCTATTGGTCTAGAGACGTCATACATAGTGACGCCATTCCATAACTTTAGTAACTCGTCGATAAGAGGCTCGATATATACATTCATATCTTTAACTTGGTACTTACCTAGTTGAATGAACATAAACATTACATAATTATTATAACCATTTTACTGCAATATATATAAATTAATGTACATGACTATTGAATGAAAAAAATATAAGTCATTATGCAACAAATAAGACAAATGAGATGCTACTACGTTAAAGAAAATTGATGTAAACAAATACCTGGAACAATCATTGACAACATTATGTGCTCCCTTTTATTGACATCCATGGAGGAATGTTATTGTTGATAACAAAAACAGGCCACACTGAGTAAATAGATCTCAGCTCTCCAAATGGATTGACACTGTCTGCTCCCAATGAAAGCCTGAGATTACGAGGTTCTTCTTTAAAGTGTGGCCATTTTTCCTCGATGTCCCTAAATGTAAAACCATCCGCAGGCATTCAAAGAATGTCATCTCCACTTCTATTCCGTGCATGGTAATCCATCAATTGCACTAAACTTTCACACCTAAATAATCGTTGCATACATGGAATAATGGGAATATAACGAAGAACCTTGTGAGGCACCTTTTTTGTTAGTTGATCTTCGATATCTACTGATATGACATTCTGGGCATTCTGTTGCAAATTCTTGTTGTTTATGATATATAATATGATCATTGGGACATGCATGTATTAATTGATACTCCATTATGATATCTTTCATAATGGCACATAAATCTCGGTATGAGGTAAAATATTTGATGGTGCTAACAACAATTCACCAATCAATCTACAACAAAAAATAATTTGTTCATATAAAGAATATTAATGGTACATATTTCATCCTTTATTTACTAGTGATGAACTAACAACAATTAAAATAGATGAAAAAAGATGACATATATGACATACCTTAACATCCATGAGATTGCTATGTTTGATAAACCATTCATAACCTTCAAGTTCAATAGCAACAATACAACAGAGAGAAGAGTTGTTTCAGAGCCTTCATAAAGGGGCTCGTATGCCTTGTCAAGTATAGGTAATTCATGAACATCATCAAAGTCATCTTGATCATCATGATCAACTCTGCCACTAAATGTGTCATGGATCAATGTATTTGTACCATCATCTTCAACTGTGTTTTCTGGCGCATGATCATCTTCGATATTCACAGCTCCATGTTTGTCTGCTTGCAAAACCACATTCTCTAGGCCGTGATAATCTATATCATTTTCCCTAGGGTTCCCCACCTTTATAATAATTATAGACACAAATAAACCATGATCATGATCAATTGATTATATATATATATATATATAAATTTTTAAAACAATATAAACATTTATAAATTCAATCAATATAAACACATATAATGAACAACTTACTAATGGACGATAATCATGCCCCCCTTCAACGTGACCATGCTACCTACAGTGTTTCTCAGCTGTTGTGATTAAAAGTCATCTCGTCTTTAAGCCCTTGCAATTATTGCAAGGACAATAACATTTCCCATCACCCTTTCTTTTCAATCTAGCCCACAATCTATCAAGTGTCTCTTCATTTTGTTCTGGACTAATATTATCTGGCATGATTTTTCTTTACCAAGATGACTATTTAGATCTTCAAAAAATATCAAACTCACACTCCAATAATTTTTATTCATAGATAGATAACATAATCTAATAATTCTGATATTTTACACCAAAAAAAATTGGCATGCAACCACCCCTACAAAAGAGAAGATAGTCTGAAGTTAATCACCCCAAAAAACACTTTACAATGCTAATTCCAAAACTTATTAAATTTTAATTTTACTATGATTTCCAACCGTTAAGACTCCTAAAATCATAATATTGAACTTGATCACAAAATTCCTACAACAATGGAGGTAGCGAGCTAGTAAGAACAAGTGACCCATTCCTAAGGAGCAACAAGTCAGAATCATCATTGCTAATGTCAATACGGATTTATCCTTTTAGTTAAAGATGCAATGTGTCACTTCTTATGATGAGCTTATCCCTAGGGCCCTCAAAATTGAGAGAGCCCTAATAAAAAACAACAGAAGCATTGGTAAAAGCATGATTAGGGTACAAACCCTAGGCCTCCATAGAAACATAAACAATAACTATAGTAGATTAGTGAGGTTGCAATACCAGAAAGATTGAGACATTGTAGGTAATAAAAAATATTTGCAATCTAAATATTGTAGCCAATAACAAGCACACTATGTAGCTTAGTGACATTTGTAAATGCAATCTACGGTAAAAGAATGACAGTAGACAGTCAAAAATAGGCTAAGCAGTGACAAGATAATAAAGCTCAAACCTTGCATAGTAAAGTGGAGATTTTAACAGTGAGTTTCCTTACCCCGTTGCTGACTTAAGGGTTTTTCAAATACTTTTGGTAGTGTTAGACAAGGAAAATGCAATCAATGAATGACTATCCAAATGAATTGATAGTGGTAATCATAGGTTCAATGTTTCTTCTTATCCATTGATATTGTATAATGGAGGTAGTGGATTGCATGTTTGAGCAGTGTTTTGAGACTCACCAAAGATGGGAGAATAGTGAATAATACCTTGTGGACTGTGAAGTAGTGTCAATAAGGTTGAAGGATCTTAAGAACTACAATACCATGAAACAATGAGTCCCCTGTAAAGTAGGCAGTCTATAGGGCATAGTTTGATTTTATAGAAGGATGCTCATGAAAGGAATCTTCAAGTGATAGTGAGTGAGCTGTTTGAGATTGCAGTTGAGGGTGCAATACCCAGTCTTAAAGGAAGTTAGCAAAGCAGTAAATGTGCAAGAAAATTGAATCGTACAACAAACAATTCAAAATGTTATCTTCCATAATGCTTTGAGTTTGAAGACAAAAATCTCATTGTATCTTCATGATGAAAGTGGTGACCTTAATGGTCAATTACTGGCAACCATGATTTTAAAACTTGCTATTGTGCTTATGGAGGGAACATTTTAAGCGAGGAAGTGAGTGGTGGTTTGGAACAATGGCCGGTATGAAGGACTTGCTTTATATGCATACTATGTAGTCTAACTTAAGACAACGTTCTTAGAAGAGATTGAAGGTGGATTATGGAACACAAGGGTTACCATGAAAAGGATTAAAGCAAAGACTAAGATCTATTTAAAAGCCACGATCATGAAGATCTTAAAGATGTCACATGCAAAAACCTAGTAGCAAGAGTAATGAATATAGTGCCAAAGAGGATAGTGTGTTGGGGTAGATTTAGGAGATCTCCACATTATCTAATTACAGGGAAATACACAATCATTTATTTATTTTTTTAATTAAAAGAAATCATTCTAAAACCTATATAGGATACATTGATACTTCAAAAGCCTCTGAATGAATTTGAGATTATGCAAATATATGTCAAGTAACATTCATAAGGTTTAGAAAATCTTGATCACTCTCTAGAATAGACCATTAAACATGGGTTATGCTTGAATGCACTACATAATTGATATAACACAACCACTCTGCATATCAACCAGAGTTATAGGCTCTTTATTGTAGAAAGAGGTAATCACTCTTCGATCATACTATAATTACATCCTAACCTGTTAAACTTGAGACAACCTGAATGCACCCAATGATGATTGACACCTACATCATACAACCTGAATTAACTACATTATATGAGTTCCTCCATTTCTATCACAACATAGCCACATTAAACTTGGGTCACACATGAATGCATCCTGTATTTGTTATAGCACTGTGCCACATGACCAATAGAGTTATGGATCACATAATTATAGTCACAAGAATCTGTTCCCGGTTGTGATCTTATGGTGATTCCACAACAAAAAGGACATGAAATTCTCAAAACCCTTAACCTCTAAAATGAAATCTAATTAGATGTTGCTTTAAAATATGATTTTCAAACCTGGAACTACAAATTTGACTTCACAACTGAATTCTACAAAAGACAATGACTACCCTCAACCTGGCGATATCTTCTTGAATTTTTTCTGATTTTTCCCAAGAAAATCATCCTTAATTCTCCACAAACTGTCTCAAGTAGAGCAAAACACTGTCGCAATAAATCAGGTGCAAACTCACTTTTCTTTATGTCGGCCACAATTTGATTTTTTTTAATTTTTCATGTTTATCAAAAATTCGACCAAAATGATAGCCAACATTTTGATGAACCCCAGGTTCATCAAAATTTCGACGAACGTTGGGGATAAACTTTCAAAAAATTGGAAATTACACATCAAATTTTACAAGCACCCGACGAACATCGAATTTTACATATTTCGTTGGATAGTTTTGTCGTATTTTGCAGTCAAATGTATTAGTGAACTATTGTTTTAGCTCATGTATGTGATCCATGTTAGACCTAGCTACAAGCAGGTCATCAACATATAAACACAAAATAATGTAGCTGTCATTATCCAACCTCTTAAAATAAACACAATGGTCAGAATTACACCTGTTGTAGCCTTGCTCAGCCATAAAACTATCAAATTTCAAGTACCATTGCCGAGGTGCTTGCTTCAAGCCATATAAACTTTTCTTCAATCTGCACACTAGTTTCTTCTTACCTTTGACCTAAAATCCTTGTGGTTGGTCCATATATATTTCCTCTTCCAAATCACCATGGAGAAAGGTTGTTTTAATATCAAGCTATTCTAAATGCAAATCTTTAGTAGCCACAATACTTAAAACAATATAAATAGAATTCATTTTAACAACTGGAGAAAAAATATCATCAAAATCAATACCCTTTTTCTATGCAAATCCCTTTACAAAACTAATCTGGCTTTAAATCTTTTCTTACCTCCATCCTCCTCTTTCAGCCTATAATCCCATTTGTTTGGTAAAGCCTTTTTACCTGCAAGCAACTTGCATAATTCCCAAGTCTGATTTTTCAATAAGGAGTCCATTTCTTCTTCCATTCCATGCTCCCACTGAATCTTGGTATCCACCTGCATAGCTTCATCATAATATTCTGGTTCACTAGCATCAGTTAACAAAATAGTATACAAAGAGGGAGAGAATCTTTTTGGAGGTCTACTTATCCTTGAAGATCGTCTAATAGGAGTTTGTGGTATTTGTTGTTGTTGTTGTTGCCTAGAATGAGGAACCACTGAAAAATTATTGTTTGGAATATCATCCAACACTGCATAATCATTTTATTTCTTCTCATGTTGCAGCAACAGATCTTTGTACAAAACTTTCTCATTGAATATGACATCCCTGTTTCTCACAATTTTCTGATTTTCAAAATCCCAAAGCCTATAACCAAATTCATCAATGCCATATCCAACAAATACACATTTCTTTGATTTTGCATCAAGCTTGGTTCTATTTTCAAAATCTACATGTGCAATTGCTTCACAACCAAAGGTTTTGAGAAAATAATAACTCACCTTCTTACATTTCCATGCTTCCTCTAGAATAACACAACCCAAAGGATTTGAGGGACATCTATTAATTAAATAAACAGTAGTGTTTACAGTCTTTTCCCACATTTTTAAAGGCAACCCAACATGCAATCACATAGTCCATGCACCCTCTATTATTGTACTGTTCATGCACTCAACCACTCCATTTTCCTGTGGAGTCCTTGGAACCATTTTCTGCCTATGAATACCATTAGAGGAACAATAATATTGAAACTCTTTTCTGCAATACTCACCACCATTATCAGATCTGAGACATTTTATCTTTTTACCCATCTCATTCTCAACCAAGCTTCTCTATTTTTTAAAAGCTTCAAATACATCATATTTTTGCCTAAGGAAATAAATCCATACCTTCCTAGTTGCATCATCAATGAATGTAACATAATATAGAGAGCCACCAAGAGAAGATACCTGAGTTGGTCCCCATACATCTGTATGCACAAGCTACAATTTCTCATCTTTCTTTTGCTTCCCATCCTTGAGAAAACTTACTCTCTTTTGTTTTCCATACACACAACTTTCATAGAAATCCATATTAACACATTTTAAACCTAGTAAAAAATTATTTGAATGAAGTAATTTCATACCTTTTGCACTCATATGCCCAAGTCTATTATGCCATAGTGTTGATTCAGAGTCCACAACAACTGTATGATCTTCTACCTACTGAACTACAACAACTATTCCTGACCATTGACATTATTCTATAACAATTAAAGTAGAAGGAACAATATGACCTGCACAAAGATATAAGGTGCTTACTTTCACACCTTTTGCTACCACTAAGACACCCTTTGTGACTTTCCAATTTTTATCACTAAATGTAACAACACAACCTTCATCATCTAGTTTCCCTACTGAAATTAAATTTTTGCTTAACTTTGGAACATGCCTTACCTCACGTAGTAGCCAATGATTCCCATTCTACAACTTAATCTTGATTCTTCCCTTTCCAACAATCTGAGGGTTCGTTATCTCCTAAATAAACCAGCCCAAAATCCCCTTAGACATAATCAAGAAAATAACTTCTATGGGGGGTAGCATGAAATGAAGCCCCTAAATCTAACACCCAAGAATCGTAAGCATTATCAAGGGAAATAATCAAAGCATCCTCATCAGATTTATTACTTACCACATTTTCCTCTTTACTTCCTTCCTTTTTGTCTCCTTTATTTTTCTGAGACCAACAATCTTTCTTTAAATGACTCCGCTTACCATAGTACTAGCAATCCCTCTTGTCTCTATATTGGGACCTTCTGTCCTTTGATTTTCCTCGTGACTTCCCACGATTTCCAAAATTGTTTCCTCTCTCCTTTGTTCTACCCCTACTTTTTGCATTCAAAACACTACCTAACATGGATGTTCCACCTCAGCTTTTCCTACAAATTTCCTCGCTCAAAATAACACCAACAACATCATCAAATTTCAATGTATTCGAACTAGAAACATAATTGCTAACAACCATTACCAAGCTATTCTAGCTTTCAGTGAAAGAACACAGAATCAAAAGAGCCCTAACTTCATCAAAGTTTACTTTTACAGAAGTTAATTGACTGGTGACCATATTAAACTCATTTAAATGATCAGTAACTGACCCACCTTCTACCATTTTCATATTAAAGAAACGCTTCATAAGAAATACCTTATTCAAAGTGGAAGGCTTTTCATACAACTTCACCAGGGTTTCCATCAAATCTTGAGTTTTCTTTGTTGTAATATTGAACACCACTGATTGTGCAGGGCATAAACGAATACTGCCAAGAGCCTTTCTATCCAAAATCTCTCAATCCTCATCAGACATTGCTGCGGGTTTCTTGGTTTTCCCTTCCAATGGCCACCATAAATCCTTCTGATAGAGATAGTCCTCCATCTGCATCTTCCATAACTGATAGTTCTACCCATTAAACTTCTCAACCTTCTTACCCTCACCTGCCATTGCTCCCACTCAACCGTGAGACTTTCGTACAAATGATAATCGAAACACAACCCACTCTGATACCACTTGTTAGGGTTAGAAAGGTAGATATCTAACAATTAAATGCATATTTAATTAACAACCGAAGGTTTTGAGAAAAGAATAACTCACCTTCTTACCTTTCCATGCTTCCCCTGGAATACCACAACCCAAAGGATTAGAGGGACCTCTATTAATTAAATAAAAAATAGTTTTTACAGTCTTTGCCCACATTTTTAAAGGCAACTCATAGTCTGTGCACGCTCCATTATTGTTCTATTCATGCACTCAGCCACTCCATTTTCCTGTAGCATCCTTGGAACCGTTTTCTGTCTACGAATACCATTAGAGGAACAATAATTTTCAAACTCTTTGCTGCAATACTCACCACCATTATCAGATCTGAGACATTTTAGCTTTGTACTTTTCTCATTCTCAACCAAGCTTCTCCATTTTTTAAAAGTTTCAAAAACATCATATTTTTTCCTAAGGAAATAAATCCATACCTTCCCAATTGCATCATCAATGAATGTAACATAATACAAAGAGCACCAAGAGAAGATACCTAAGCTGGTCCCCATACATCTGTATGCACAAGCTCCAATTTCTCATCTTTCTTTTGCTTCCCATCCTTGAGAAAACTTACTCTCTTTTGTCTTCCATACACACAACTTTCATAGAAATCCATATTAACACCTTTTAGACCTGGTAAAATAGTATTTGAAGTACTTTCATACCTTTTTCACTCATATGCCCAAGTCTATTATGCCACAGTGTTGATTCAGAGTCCACAACAACTATATGATCTTCTACCTATTGAACTGCAACAACTGTTCCTAAACATTTATCTTTTTTCATAACAATTAAAGTAGAAGGAATAGTATGACCTGTACAAAGATATAAGGTGCCTAATTTCATACCTTTTCCTACCACTAAGGCACCCTTTGTGACTTTCCAATTTTTATCACTAAATGTAACAACACAACCTTCATCATCTAGTTGCCATGCTGAAATTAAATTTCTGCTTAACTTTGGAACATGCCTTACCTCACGTAGTAGCCAATGATTCCCATTCTACAAGTTAATATTGATTCTTCCCTTTCCAACAATATGACAGGGTTTGTTATCTCCTAAATAAACTAGCCCAAAATCCCCTTGGACATAATCAAGAAAATAAATTCTATGGGGGGTAGCATGAAATGAAACCCCTGAATCTAACACCCAAGAATCATCAGCATAATCAAGGGAAAGAATCAAAGCATCCTCATCAGATTTATTACTTACCACATTTGCCTCTTTACTTCCTTCCTTTTTGTCTCCTTTATTTTTTTGAGACCAGCAATATTTCTTCAAACGATCTGGATTACCACAGTACCAACAATCCCTCTTGTCTCTAGATTGGGACCTTTTGTCCTTTGATTTTCCTTGTGACTTCCCACGATTTCCAGAATTGTTTCCTCTCTCCTTTGTTCTGCCCTTACTTTCTGCATTCAAAACATTGCTTGATGTGGATGTTCCACCTGAGCTTTTCCTACAAATTTCCTCACTCAAAATAAAACCAACAACATCATCAAATTTCAATGTATTAGAACCAAAAACAAAATTGCTAATAGCCATTACCAAGCTATTCCAGCTTTCAGGCAAAGAACAAAGAATCAAAAGAGCCCTAACTTCTTCATAAATTTTTACTTTTACAGAAGTTAATTGACTAGTGATTGTATTAAACTCATTTAAATGATCAGTAACTGACCCACCTTCTGCCATTTTCATATTAAATAAACGCTTCATAAGAAATACCTTATTCAAAGTAGAAGGATTTTCATATAACTTCGCCAGGGTTTCCATCAACTCTTGAGTTGTTTTTGCTTTTGTAATATTGAATGCCACTGATTGTGCCAAGAATAAATGAATACTGCCAAGAGCCTTTCTATCCAAGATCTCCCAGTCCTCATCAAACATTGTTGCAGGTTTCTTGGTTTTCCCTTCCAATGGCTGCCATAAATCCTTCTGATAGAGATAGTCCTCCATCTACATCTTCCATAACTAATAGTTCTTCCCATTAAACTTCTCAACCTTCTTACCCTCATCTACCATTACTCCCACTCAACTGTGAGACCTTTCCTACAAACGATAATTGAAAAACACAACTCGCTCTAATACCACTTGTTAGGGTTAGAAAGGAAGATATCTAACAATTAAATGTAGATTTAATTAATAAACAGAGAAACTAAAACACACATAGAATAAGCTATAACACAGAGAATTTAACGTGGTTCACCCAATCTGGGCTACATCCACCAAACTGCAGCCATCCAATACTTTTATTATCCAGTGAAAAAACTTACTACAATCTTGCGAATAATCGTGTTTTTCATCATACTGTAACATCCATCTAAACCCCTTTTTAACAAGCTTATAAGCTTCCATATTTTGGGTTCTACAAAATCAAATTTTCCTTTTTCATTTATTTTTCCCTTTTTCGGTGATGACACGAAAAAAGTATGAGGAAAATTTTTCTCGGGGGCTACCGCCCCCAAACCCTGGAAGGATACATGTCGGGGTGTACAATATACCTTGGGCTATATAGTATAGCATGATCAGTCAGCTCATACCAACAATAACCATATTAATAATGCATTTAATATTTTTCCATCAATTTAGACCTAAATCTACAAGGGAATATTTAGGTCTCATCTTGCACTCAGTTGAGTGCAATAGTGACTAGTCCCTCATTAGTCCAAAGTGACATATCTAATTAACCATCATTCAAGAATAACTCTAGAATATATAATCAAGTGAAGAAATAACCCTACACCTTCTCCCACTCAATGAGCATATAAAGTGTACGTGATCAATATATTTAATACCAAAAACACATGAAAATAATCTAATGAGATTCATGTAATATATGCTATAATCATGAACAAATGATATAATTACATAAAATTTTAGATACTAAGATTAAAATTTACCACATATATTACTTTATCATAGAAATAATAACATAATAATCTGAGTGAAACTAAAGCAATAGTAACTAACATGTTGATGAATACTTTATCAAAACATGCAAGTGCTCCAAGAACACCATATAGTGCAAGTACAATAGACACAACCAAGACCATCAATAAAAATGATGAAACTAAAACATATATAAGCTATCAATTTGACAAGCTTGCACAAAGTGTGACATATGCATCCCCCAATACATAGTCAAAAATAAATTCAAAACCAAGATATCTCAAGAAAAATAATCTCGTGAATGTTATAAATACTAAGATTCAGATGAAACCCCAAGTTAAATTATGTATGGAGTTATCATTACACAATATTTGTATATAGATAAGAGAGCTCTTTTGAGCACAACAATCTAGAAGGGGGTATCTGCAGGATCATGATGGGCCAAAAAGTGGCAATATGATGGGTATGTGGCTGATGAATTTTTTTTTACTCAAAATTGATGAAACAAAAATGGTTTTCAAAGGAGATTCTCAACTTTCCACCAATAGAAATTATGCTTTACTTTGAATTTAATAAGTAATTATTATTCATTTTCTATTCAAATTATGACTAAAGTGTTGATTGACAGGCTGATTGAAAAACATCAATAGCTTTCAAACGGTATCACATTTTTTGAATCCAAAACATGCATCACATTATATGCTTCGCATACTATAGGATTAAAAAAAGAAAAAATGAATTTCATGAATTTTTGACCGAGTTAAGGTGGTCAGACATACGAGTTTTTATATTTTCTAAAAGTTGTAATGAAAAATTCATAATTAATTATTTACTTAGAAAAAATTTACAAAAAAATATCCATCACATTGGGACATGAGTCCTCTACTTATATCTAAAATATTGTAAAAAAATATTATCATTTTATTGTCATTAGGGTGGTCAGACAGACACCTACTTCTTATTTTTTCCTTGAAATTTAAGTACTACTGCATTGAAATTTCAAATTTTCACCAAATAGATTTTTTTTTATTTTTAAAAAAACCTAGTAGTTTAGAAACTACATTCAATTTGCTACAGATTCTATTCTTACATATTTTTGAAATAATATAGATAGCTTATTCAATTTTTTATGTCAAGTTGCCTAACTCTAAATTTTTAGAATTTTTTGCCACTTAAGGGCCTGCTTTTTCCATGATGATCCTGCACATACCCAAGGATGAACATTACCTATTCTAAGAAATGACATGAACTTACTTGATGTGTGATGGACCCCCCAAAATTGGTTTGGTTCCATTTTAAATCTTCCAAAAAAATTGTTTAATCCGTTGTCCTAGGGCTTATGGTTATGTTCCTCATCATTGTTTTAAGGGTTTGTGTTGTCAAAACCCTTCCAAGTTAACCTTTGAGTCTAAAAATCCTAATTGGCATTATATTTTGTTGTTGACCTTCTGATGCAGGTTCATGATCATCTAAGTTGTGACTTGTGTTACCATGCTCATTATTTTACCAGTCCCTAAATCCTAATGGCACCAGTTGATTCTCCTAGCCATTTTTAAATGTTGTCATTATTTTTTGGGGTCAAAATATTTTATGAAAATTTGCCTAAGTCTATGATCAGGTTTTAATATTTTCTACGTTCTTAATCCATGCATTCATCTCCCTAACTGTTGTCTACCTAGTAATGCCCTCTTTTAAAAACATTTGTGGCATGTGCAATTTTTTGGTTATGTGATGACCGTTTGATCTTAGCAGGAAAATCGTGACCATTCCCTACACCTTCGCTTTGTTTAATTTTTCATTAAAATAATCAAACTGGCTGGCGGGTAGTTGTTGCATGTCATGTCCGATGGTGGTTCAATTTCTTCCAAAGGGTCAGTAGGTCTAGCTATGAAGAAAATAGATGACTAATATTGCAAGACGTCCCTTCATCTGGGTCATTCTCCGCTACCCCATCTATTCTATGTATTGTGGTAAACTAATCACATAGGCTAGCAGGTGCAGGACATGTGTCATCTATATTTGGTGGGCCCGATATCCTTTTGATCTGCAAGTGGTATCTAAAGGAGATCTACAGTGGTTCTTGGGTGACGTCGTTCCATCTCGACCGCTCCCTGCTACCCCATCTGATTTTATTTAATATTTATAAGATGTCACAAGCTAGTGGATGGATTGACACTTGTTGCTTCATGGAGGCACCCTCCATGCTTTGCAGACATCAAATACTTTATGAGGAAGGAAATCAATTGTTGATGGCGGGTGACATGGGTTAATCCTGATCACTCCCAACCATCTCATGAAGGGCCCACTTATACCTCTTGTTTCTCAATGGGCAAGTGAGTGACTGCCACATGGAATATCTTAAAGGGCTCAAATGGACTTTAGTGGAGATAAAGTATTGCTAAAATTTGGCTGAGACGACATGAAGACTAAAATGGTGCCATAGTAGAAATAATTTATTTTTTCACATGTTAGAGATTTGGGAAATGCTTTTGATTATGACTGATAATTTTATCAGATGCTAGTACACACGGGAAGGAGAAATTGAAGTAAGGTAGAGTATGGGCTAATATTCTAAGATTAAATCATGATCACTTCCCACTATCTTATTGAGATGAGTTGCAAGTGGATTAATTCCCATAGGAAAATCGGTAAACATGACACAATAGGTTGTATTTATTGCTACGTATGTGACTAAATGTGTAGAAAGATTCCATATATCTATCCACTTGGGATTTTCTCATTAGGAAAAGGCATCAAGAACATGTAATTAGCTTTGTCACAATTAATTACCCTGATGCAATTATCCGTTGATTCATCTCAATGTGTGATCGATGACTAAGGTTGAAAATATAAGCATTTTATTGTTAGCTTGCTCACACAACCTTTCCTCAAGTATTAATGGTTGGAATGCTTACATTGCTCAATATAATGAGCACCAATAACCTTATTTTCTTCACAGTTTGCTGAAAATTAAGCTTAATTCTATGAAAAGTTTGATGAAGAGAGTTTCATTGGTAAAGGTTGTAGAGATATCATGATAAATTTTCCCTAGGTAAGTAGGTACCCATACCTGCTTGTTTCAATTTTGGTTATATCAGTTTATGGGTTTTAGAATCCTAGGGTGGTGAGGATTTATATTCTGCAATTTCTTTATAAGTTAATGGTACTTGTGGAGTCTTGAGTTATCTATTTATCCAAAGTCTTTTTAAGAGTACACTTGTGAAGTTCTTTCTACAAATTAAGATTCTCCTTGTTCTCATCCTCATCATTGAGAAAATGAGTAAGCAAAATAGTCTATCAAGCTATTCTGAAGGTCTAGGAGACTTAATATATTTGAGTCCAAAGACAATGCTTCTAAGAATAAGGGTGAGATACTAGGAACTCCTGAAACACCAAGGAGAAGAAAGCACACAAGAAATATAACAAGATTGTTGTCAGGAGCACATATACTTTGAGAGGAAGGACCATTTTACAAGAATTGGTCAAGTTTAAAGGGAAGGAACTAATTGAGCCTATGAAGAAAGCAAAGAAAAGAAACAAGTATCGTAAGGCCTAGCTAGGGAGACACAATTCTCCCATTGAATTTTTAGACAACCCTTTGGATGGTGGAGGTGATATTGACATGGAGTACAACCATTATCTTCTTTCCTTGGTGTTGTTTGAAAAATTTGACAAGGGAGGAGTGATGGTTCCTCCAACTTCATCACAACCAAGGAGCGGGTGAGCATACTCTAATGATGATGACTTAGAGTAGTGTCCCCGCCCTATTTTTGTTTTTCTTGACACCATTACCACTGCATCAGGATCGTTCTCTTTAGAATTTTCATGGTTTTTGTATTTAATGTTGATGTGGAAATCTTTTTGGCTGGTGTGAAGGAGAGGTGTTGTTTTCCATTTCTTCAACAACAAATATTCCTTTTCTAGGTAGTATATGAGCTTTTATCTTTAGGTACTCATGGAGAATCTTCTTTGGTCTATATGGATGAGGGATTGTGGGGCTATTGTGATAACAAACTCTACCTTTTGGAAGGCTAGCTCATCTTCTTCAATGAACCGAGTGGAGTTTTTTTTCCCTATTCTACAATGATTAAGTGTAACTATTTTGGGAATATCTCAAATTCAGGTGAAATTATCTATCACATGAAAATAAAATGTAATTGTAATTCAGCCTATTGCTTGTTGCTCCCTTGCTCTATAATAAGGATTTCAGGGTTGATTACAAAGAATAGGTTGGGTAGTGAGTTGTTCAGGGGTTGGTCACATAGGGATTATAAAAATTATTGAATAGTGTGGTGATAAGTCTTAGGTCTGAGTCTATCAAATATGCTTATGTAATCTTAATGGTAATATTGGAAATATAGAATGGTAATAGTGCAAGTTCAACACCATTTTACTCTCCTATGTACTACTTTTATAGATTATGAATAAAATAATCAAGGTTATCTTATTTGTCTCTATCGATTTCAGATGGATGTGTGGTTCTATTCTTGTTTGTTAATTCAAAGAATTAATGTAAAAATTTGAATTTGGCTATGAATCTATATTAGACTGAGTGCTAGGATGTTAATAAGAAGTAAACATTATAATATAATGTTGAAATACTATAATGCAGCATTTTAGAGCTTCACATAATGTCATGTGTAAAAATTACTATCAAATTATGTGGGTATTGACTCCGTTCCAAGGATAAAGAATTGTACTAAGATAGGTATTTATGTTGTACTATGTTGATTAACTCAACCACTACCCATTCATTTAATCATTATTTTTAAATATGTTATAAAGCTACGTGGTTTTACCATTCTCATGTTCCAAAAGTGAACTATGCTCAAGAAGCAGCCAACTTCTCTCGACATGTTTTATTAGTTGAGCTAGTATATAAGAATCATCTATGTGTATCGTGATGTTATTGACATAAATTACATAAGAATGCTATTATAATATTACTAGGACTGCCCTCCTGGGTTTCATAGAGCCCAAAGTGAAGAAGTAAGGACCTTATAATCTTTACTTGTGTGTTGGCCAATCCTTACCCTTGATAATTATTGAAGTTTGGAAAATTCATAGGTGAGTGGTAAGATTAAGTTTGGTTCATAAATAAAAAACAAATATGTTTCAATTTCTTTCTTAAAATCTCATGTGTTCCAGCTTTTCCATTAAAGCCCTAATCTTGGGAAGGTTTGAGCTACGGTTCAAGGGAATGTTCCTGAGGGAGATGTTAATCTTTGACAATGGTAGAAAGAAGGAAATTGCAGTGAAGGTTTATTCAAGGCGTAAGAGAGCCAGGGTACTGGAAATATTTGATTCAAAGGAAAGTCAAGGTGAGAATGATTCAGTTGATATGAAGGAATGATTGATGCATAGGGTTTTTTGATTCAGTTTACAGATGCTACTAGTTTATTTGAATGGGTTTTTTTATATGGTTCCATAGTTGAATGTTGTAAGATAGGGGTAATGGGATTTTCACATATGGGATGCTAATTTTCTGATGTAATTCAGGGGTACATATAGTATGTTAATTATATGCTCAAGGGATGGGTGGTAATGTTTTGCAATGTTCTTCACAAAACTCTAAAACTACATTGCCAAGTTTCATCTAGCAATTAGACATGTTTTCTTATTTCATTATATATTAATATAAATATATAGGCTTTATGCCTCCGATTTAAAAAAAATCAGTTCATAAAAAATAACCATAAAATATGGCGACTCTACTAGGGAATGACCTATGAAAATTCTGATAGAGGATTATCTTTCCTTAAAGAGTCAAATATTTGTTACATAATTATATTTCCAAGCCTAGCCTTGTGTTAATGAGTCAATTCTCCAGATGTCGAAGGATTTTGTTGTTTCTCCTTTGAAAAGCTGAAAATATTGTCAAGATCTATTACAATTCCATGAATAATCTGAAAAAGTTCTCACTAAGTGTGGGTGGAGACTTCGAGATCTCTACACGAGTATGCAATATTTGAAGGAATCTATTATGATGGAATGGAGGTTTGGAATGAGAGGATAAGTGAAATTAATATTTGAAGAAACTTCATATTGTTGAAGTTTGGTCCTCTATAAAGGAGGTGGCGACTCTATGCAAAGAACCTGATAAAGACATGAAGAAAGTTTTAGATTTGCAAAGTTTTTCTAGTTAGAGGCACAATTCAAAATAATTGTTGTATATCTAGGTATTTTTTGCTATTTTGGTTTCCAAAAGGAAATAAATCCATGTGAAAACCAAATTGAAATGATTTGGTGAAAATTGTGTTTCCCTATTATGTGAATTAAGCACAATTAGGGAGAATGGTAGTCATTTTTCATACTTCGAAGACCGTGAAATTTGTAAAATCTGAGTTGGGTAGTCCTTTTACATACTTTAAAGCATGGATGTCTATCATAAATAAATTAGGAAATGAGGTAATGGAAATTCAACTATAAAATTGATATTTAAGGAATAAATACATATAAAAGATAGATGTATCATTCCCCTGTATCACCTTGTAGAGAATCAAGTAAAAACATGCAAGGTGTGTAGCCCTTGTCATGCCATTAAAGGAAATTATTTGTCGAGAGATATAAGACATTAAGTTTTAATGGTGTTCAAGGTTTCCCTAACAAGATTCCTAATGATATTAGGAAACATATGCCTAAATTTATAGGGAAAATTCTGAGTAAGATTCCAAACATCTAAATGCATTCATGGATTTGATGGGTGATTTTGAGATAGATCACGAGGATGTTGTTGTGAAGCTTTTTTCTCAATCTTTAAAGGAAGATGGTAGATATTGGTTCTCTTATTTACCAATGTTTTCTATAGCTTCATGGGATGACTTCATGATAGAATTTGTGGAACAATTTGGTGAAAGGATTAGTCCAAATGTGATAAGAAAAATATTTATTGAAATCCATAAGGATGAAGTAGAGTTGGTCCTTGCTTTTAACCTCAAATTTGTAAAAGCAGTAAAAAATATTCCTAACACCTGAGACCTAGTGATGTTGAATGCTTAATTGTGTATCTAAGTACATTTGATAAGGGATAAAGAACCCAAAACATTATAGCAAACATATCACATTGCTATGGATATTGAAAACATAATGAAATACTCAATGATGAGGGGATATATCACAACAAGTGTTTGTTTTCCTAGTGCACATCATATAAATGAAATAAATAAGGATGAAAGGGATGATCAAGGTAATGATATTTTTGATACCTTATCCAGTTCACCTTCAGAACATATTAAAAATGAACATATTCAAGATGGAATTCAACAATGTTTAAGTAATGATGATCAGTTGTTCTTAGTTCAAAGACTATCCAACACGAAGAGGCATGAGGGGGAATTACCACATGAATTATTAGCAAGGTTCTTGTATTCCTTGTTAGAAATTCGTAAAATGTTATGGCCTGAAAATTTAATATGTATTGACCTATTTTGTGACCTTTATGAGCCAAGGCTTAGTGCCTTCCCCAAGGAATTGAAACCTCGGTATTTTGATCAAATAATTGGTTCGATCAAAATTGTTGAGGAGGCTAAGTATGATTATATGCAAAGAATGAGGTCTCAAGATTGCAATGGGGCTTGCCTTGTTGAGAACCAAATGTTTATCCAAGCAATGGATAACGATGTTTCAGAAGATAAAAATCTGTTTAGCAGTGTGGATAATGATATTGTCATATTTGCAAGATCTACTGATGTACATTTGAAGGTTAATAACATAGATAATTAAAATGATTATTCTAATTACTCTCATGAGGAAATTGAATCTTTCATTGAGGATGACCTAAAGGTATCTTTCTTGCTTGAAGAATATAGTTGTATCAAAACTCATGAGGTTTTTCCCTCACCAGTAGATGAACAGATTGCATGTGACCAATCCTTGAAATGTAATATAGTTGTATCAAAATTAGAATGTCATGGCGATATAATTTCATGATAAGAATGTCTATATTCAAAGTAATAGCCTTAGTTTAGTTTTAAAAATAATGGGATTAGTGATGTTAGTCAGTAGGATCCTCTTTTTGAATGTTTGTATGAAGCAGGAATAAAATGTATAAGTTTCGTAGTAGAGATGGACATGATAGTTTCAAACAAGGAATGTATTGAAGAAACTAGCTCGGATGAGAATAAGAAATGTTCAAGTTGTAGAGAGTCCTACACATGAGTTAGCAAAACCATCAATTAATGATGCATTTAAACACCCTACTATTGATCATATCAATCTTGAACTATATGATCCATCCTTTGAAGTATTTTGTTTCAAATTGAGTAATAACTAGAAGGGAGGATTGGAGTATGGTAATGAACCTGAAACAAAAATATTCTTTGATTTTTGGGACTATATGCATAATGCTCTTTATGGGAATGACCCTGATATGAATGAAAGAAAGAATACTATGGAGTCTGATGAATTAATTTACCAGGGAAGTGGAGCATTTGGCAACATGACTAGTTTATACTACTACTTTGATGAATGTGGACACCAATTTGAATAGAAGCCTCTATATGAACATTTCTTGTTCAACCCAAAAAGTGAATGTTTGATTGGTGTGGAACAAAAGTTAGATAGAAATGACCCTAAAATAATAGAAATAAAATTGCAACATCACTTCAAAGGGTTAGAATATGTTCCCTTGGATGGGAATCCCGAGAAAAGTATGTATGAGGGTTTCCATTTTAATGAGAAAAATAAATTTGATATCAGCTTATATGAGTATAGTGATCAGATGGATTATGAATGTTTCACTTTCCTTGTCATGTTGGATGGGTATGTTTTGAAAAGTGATGGTAAGGTGAGTTAGGAAGAATTCTACATTGATCATGTATTTCAGTTCATACTTGATTACGGTTCACAATTGGACATGAATAAAAGTAATAATGATAAGTTCAGACATGTTTCCATGGTGGTTGGTTGCATTGACCACAACATGATCAATAGGTTTGACAGGGGCAAGTATCGACCTTAAGTTTGGGGGACTGGGGCCACCATCAAAAGTTGAATCCTGGTAGAATTTCAGAGTGAAGATTTAAAAATTTCACCTCATAGGAGGCTGCAAAGAAGATGGAGATTGAATTTCTTGGTATGGCCTTGTAACTTATGTAAAAAATTTACATATTTTGGTTGTTTCGGGTCTGGTCTTCTTGCCTAGTTTGGGTAGGTCCTAGTTTGTTTTTTGTGCTTGGTCTACTTCAACCTAAAATTCTTAGATCTCACCATACCTGCAAGAGACAAATTTTGATTAGAATTCTATTTTGTTGTTGACCTTTTGATGTAAGTTCTCGATAATCTAAATTGTGACTTGTGTTATCATGCTCATTATTTTACCGACCCATAAATCCTAATGGTACCAGTTGATTCTCTTGGTTGTTTTTAAATGTTGTCATTATTTTTTTGGGGTCAGAATGTTTTATGAAAATTTTCCTAAGTCTACAATTAGGTTTTAGTATTGCCTAGGGTCTTAATCCATGTATTCATTTCCTTTACCATTGTCTTCCTAGTAATGGCCCTCTTTTAAAAACTAACATTTGCGACATATCCAAATTTTTGGTTATGTGATGAGTGTTTGATCTTAGTAGGAAAATCATGACCATTCCCCATGCCCTCACTTAGTTTCATTTTTCATTAATATAATCAAATGGGCTAGCGGGCGGTTGTTGCATGTCATGTCTAGTGGTGGGTCCATTTCTTCCAAAGGGTTACTAGGAAAATCTTTGAAGAAAATTGTTGACTAATATCACAATGCATTCCTTCATCTAGGTTGTTCCCTGCTGCCCCATCTATTCTATGTATTGTGGTAAAGTAATCACATAGCCTAGTGGGCATAGGACACGTGTCATCTATATTTAGTGGACCCAATATCATTTTGTGATATGTGAGCGGTATCTAAAGGAGATCTACAGTGGTTTTTGGGTGACGTGGTTCCATCTCAACTGCTCCCTAATACCCCATCCAATTTTATTTGGTATTTATAAAATGTCACAGGCTAGTAGGCAGATTCACACCTATTGCTTCATGGAGGGATCCACAAGGCTTTGGAGATGGAGAATGCTTTATGACAAAGGAAATCAATAGTTGATGGCAGGTGACGTGGGTTCATCCTGACCACTCCCCACCATCTTGTGAAGGGCCCACTTGTACCTCTAGTTTCTAAGTGGGCACATGGGCGACTGCCATGCAGAATATATTAAAGGGCTCAAATAGACTTTAGTGGAAATAAAGTATTGCTAAAATTTGGCTGAGATGACATGAAGACTAAAATGATGCCATATTAGAACTGATTTATTTTGGCATGTGTTCAATATTTGGAAAATGCTTTTGATTGCGGTCGATAATTTTTTCAGATGTTGGTACACACAGGAAGGTGAAATTGAAGATAGAGTATGTGTCAATATTATGAGAATAAATCATCATAGCTCCCCACTATCTTATTGAGATGAGTTGCAAGTTGATTAATTCCCGTGGGCTAAAGGCTAAACATGACAAGAAATGGTTTATTTAATGCTAAGTATGTGACTAAATGTGTAGAAAGAGTGGATATCTATCCACTTGGGATTTTTTTATTAGGAAAAGGAATCAAGTGCATGCAATTAGCTTTGTCATAATTAATTACCCTGATTATAATTATTTGCTGATTCACCTCAATGTGTGATCGATGACTAAGGTTCAAAAGTCAAGCAACTTATTGTCAGCTTGCTTGCACAAGTTTTCCTCAAGTATTAATGGTTGGAATGGTTACATTGCTCAATATAATGAGGGATGATAGCCATATTTTCTTCATAGTTTGCTGAAAATTGAGCTTAAGTCTGTGAAAAGGTTGATGAAGAGAGTTTCTTTCGTAAAGGTTGTAGAGATATTGAGATAAAATTTTCCCTAGGTAAGTAGGTACCCACCTGCTTGTTTCAATTATGGTTATATCATTTTATTGGTTTTAGAATCCTAGGGTCGTGAGGGTTTATATTTTGCAATTTCTTTATGAGTTAATGGTAGATATGGAGTTTTGAGTTATCTATTTATCAAAAGTCTTTTTAAGAGTACACTTGTGAAGTTCTTTCTACAAATTAAGAGTCTCCAAGTGTCCTCATCATGATCATTGAGAAAATGTGTAAGCCAAATGAGTCTATCAAGCCAGTTGGAAGGTCTAGGAGACTTAATCTATTTCATTCCAAAGATAATGCTCCTGAGAATAAGGGTGAGATACTAGGAACTACTGAAACACTAAAGGAGAAGAAAGAATGTAAGAAATCTCATAAGATTGTTGTGAGGAGCACGTATAATTTGAGAGGAAGGACCATTATAGAAGAATTGGTCAAGTTTAAAGGGAAGGAACCGGTTGAGCCTATGAATAAATCAAAGAAAAGAAACAAGTATCGTAAGGCCTACTTAGGGAGACACAATTGTTTGATTGAAGTTTCAGACAACCTTTCAGATGGCGGAGGTGATAGTGACCCAAAGTACAACCATTATATTATTTCCCTAGTGTTGTTTCAAGAGTATGATGAGGGAGGAGTGATGGTTCATCCAATTTCATCACAAATAAGGAGCAGGGGAGCATACTTGTTGGAAAAATGAAGCAGATTAACTATCTCTACTATTTTGTGTTGTCATTGATGTCACAATGTTGTGATTACAAGTTTAAGACTATGGCTGATTTGGTATTCATATTACTCCCTCCAGTATTCTTGTTTGCACTCCTCCACAATCAATAGTTATTGCTCATGGTTTTGGTAAATTGCTTATGATTGATTGAAAACATACATGTTCAGAATATTTAGTGCTCATATAGCATTGTGGAAACCAACATTATGTTTATTTCTTTTTGCTTGAAGTCTATTCCTGGCCGACTTCTTGGGTAATTATAAAATGATGAATTATTTTTTCTATGTGGATATTTGTGCAACCTATCCTAGGTCTATGTCGACTTAATATATCATGTTGGAAAGTTGAATTGCTTCTTGGAAATATTTTGTGGATGATTAATGTCAAATGTTATTATTTTTGGTAACTATGATGTGCATCTAACTAGGCTGGCCTAATTGATACTTGGGGATAGATCAAATATATATATGTAAATGTTGAACAAGTTTTTTGATGATGAAGAAGAGTGAGAGAGTAAGAAGTATGATTGATGAAGTAGTAGAAAGTGTGAAAGTGAGTGAATATAATGAAGTGTGTCAAGTTAGTATATTAAGTATCACTGGAACTATATCAACACTTGTTGGGTGCACTATTCTTAGATCATTTTGGTTGTAAAGCCTTCCTTTGTTCTATAAATCTTTTTCTAGGTAGTGAGCCTTCCTATAAGTAGTGAGATTTTGTATTTGGACAGTGAGTCCTTTCTGGGAAGTGAGCCCTTGGCAGTGAACCTCTTAATTTTTTGTTCCTTAACAACTTTATACTGTGAGTTAATCCTTAGTGTGGTTTTTCCCTCATTGGGTTTTCCATGTAAAATCTGGTGTTCAATGTGTTATCTTTCTTTCTGTTTTGTATCTCTTGCTTATGCTTAGGAACAAAATAGTATGTTTGAGGAATGGATATGTGTTGAAGTTTTAAAGTTGGAAATTTGTGACAACTGATTGACCCCCCCTCTCAGTTTTCTTGCATCCTTTAACAATTGGTATCAGAGCTTTGGTTCTTGGTAAAGATCTTAACCACTTGAGGTGGATCCTAAAGATTGATTAGATGGATGATAAAGGAGAGCTTCAGACTACTCTTGAGGATCTTGACAAAGTGGAAAGAGAGAATAGAGATCTAAAAGAAAATATTGATGATGCAAATGAATGTGTCTAGAAGTTGAAAGAAAAATTAAATAAATTCAAGGAAAGATACAGAGAAGTAAGTGAGTAGTTGAAACAAGAGATAATTGGACTGAAGGTGTTGGTAGAAGAAAAAAAAAAGAATTGAAGAATGTCTGAGCAAAACGGTGTAGAACAAAGCTGATGAATGCACTAAACTTGAATAGGAGGTGGTGAACCCGGGGATTGAACTGGAGAAGGCAAAGCTCTATGAAAACAAGTTCAAATCTAGCTCCGATAATCTTGAAGAATTGATTGTTGGACAAAAATAAAAAGACAAAGCTAGTTTGGGAAATGATGCAGGTGAAAGTTTAAGGGAAATAAAATGACTCGGGAAAAAGGTAAGTAGAAGAGGAAGATTGCAAGAAGACAACCTATGAGAAAACCTAATGCACAAAGGTATCCCTCTTTCAATGGTACTTGATTTTTCTACAATAGATATGGTCATAAAGAAATAGAGTGTTGGTGTAATTAATTAATTAATTATTACACTAGCATAAGTTAACTTAGGTCTTGCTTTTAATCATTTAGTCCTAGGTTGCAATCATTTAATAAATGGGATAATATTCCCTTTCCTAGTTTGTGGGATAAGATTCCTTCTAGAACTTATCTCATCATTTAATGATCATCTAGATAGGGTTCACATGTTGTCACATGTTGTTTGATCTAGACACTTGGCAACATCTCATGCATATTAGGGTTTACCTCTTGCCTATATAACCAGGCATCTTGTTCATTTGTAATATATCATATCAATATCATATCAATCATATTATCAATAGAATTTTTAATCAACATTCCATTGTTGCAACACTTCTCTTTGTGGTTGATTATCTTTCATGACTAAAGTCCTGCACTGAAGATTCTAGAGCTTCAGGGGCTGTGTAATCCATCACTCTGCACATTGGTCGGCATTGTCACATCCGCCGACATCACCATCTGTTGCAGTCCCATCAGCCCGGTCACATTAGCCAACCCCACTTCGATGTCACCGGCGGTCACCCCTTGTTCCTGGCCTGTCCACCATCACCGACGCCAGAGTTTCCTCCCAGCAGACCCTTCAACACCGACCATCCTCTGACCGCAAGCGCCCCAGTCCTATCCTTGACCGAGGGCCCCTGCTTGCTCCTAGGCAGTGTTCCCGCCACCTCCACCAGCCGTGCCACCTAACCTGCCACCGAAGAGCCGCTCCGCCGCCACCATATCTAGTGGCAGGTTTTTTTAAAACCACCAACTTGCCCCTCAGTCATATCAATGATCGGGGGCCAAATTTTTTTTTCCCTAGGGTGCTATTTTTTTGCACCTATTTAGCCAGTGCCGATCAAATTGCAGTTTTTTTTTCCGCGGGCCATATCTTCGCGCCACGATATCAAAAATTCGCAAACGAGATATCGACAAAAAGAGAATTCAGAGCACTATCCAATGGTGCCATCTGTATTGCAGGATTTTTCTACTATAAATTTCTAAAGTCAACTGAAGTCAACCCTCCATTCTGGACTCAGAAGCACATATCTTCGCATCAGATTGTTAGATTTCAGAGATTCCAGCGGCATTCGAGAGATATTTCAGTGCATTTTTTCATTAGTCCAGTCATCTTCTTTAGTTTCAGATCCAGGTATCTTTTATTGATTTTTTTCAATTTGATGCATTTTCCTGATTCCTGAGACATCCTGAAGCTTGCAGAAGAATTTCTTGATCTCGGAGGCATATTTTCAGTTGCATATCTTTTTGGAAGTCTTCTATTTTCTATTGAAGGTCATTTTATTTTATTTTTGCAGAGAAATTTCGTTATGGGGCTTGCATATTACTCTCCTTTAGTTATGTTGCACAAGGGTAACTATCAACAATGGCGAGATGGGATCTGCCACCATCTTCATTCACTTGAATTGTTGCCACATCTATTTGGTATAGTTCCTCATCCAAGTGAAGGTATTCAGGAGCTTGCTTGGAGTTGCAGTAGGTACACTATCTTGGAGATCATTGCTATGCAAGTTGATTCTTATGTTTTGAATGCTATTGATCATTGTGATTGTCCTCACATCCTTTGGACTAAGCTTTGGGAGATCTATGGAGATTCAAATACTCCACCATTCATCGATGATCATGATTCACAATGTCATTCTTCAGATCAAGTACCCCATGATGCTATTGTTGTGCAGGAAGTTGATTACCTTGATCTTTCCAAAGAGGTTGACAAGGTACCTTTCAGTGGTTCTTCTTCATCAGAGATAGTTGGTATTCCTTCACATTCAGTGATTCCTTGTCTAGAACCATTGATTGAGGCTTCCACTATCATCTTTCATCAGGACACATTCTATTTTTCAGACTTGACATCACAGGATGGCTTTGTTTTAGGTATCACTGACTTGGCTACTTCTACAGGTTTGGAGAACATTCTTGAGGGGATATCACTCCTCTATTCAGATCATACCTTGGAGAGTTTTCTTGAGTATCCACATTCCTTTGTCTCAACCTTGATTGGGAATTTAGAGACCATCTTGGAGGCACTTGGTTTCTCTTTAGATATTTCATATCCGAGACTTCTTCCCTGTCATTCCATTCAGGACTTGAGGTTTCTTCAGCATCCACCATTGGATTTGCTTCTTTCTAGCAGGAGATTTGTGGTTTGGACACCTTCGTTGCTTCAGACTTCCTTCAGTGGTTTTGAGGACACTTCATTCAGGGGGGGCTATCAAGTCTCCATCACATCCATCATATCCATTCTATCTTTATCTTTGGATATTGTTCAACATCAGTTTCTACATCATCCTGGTTTGTCACCCTCTTCATTGTTTGGGACTATGGCATTTTCATCATCAGGCAAGGAGACACTTGAGTAGAGTTCAGAGACATCATCATCCATGTTCATTCTTCCTTCCTTCAATTCCTATCTAGAATGGGAAGCATCCTTGCACTTGCATTTGGTTTTGTTTCTTCTGAAAGGGAGACAAGTTGTTTGTCGACATTGGATCTTGTTTTGTCTTCAGACACTTACCTTTCTTGCAGGTGATCTTATCTTTTGGGGGGGCTATATAGTCTCTCTATTGTATCCATGTGATGGATGGTGTATTTGGGGGGTATTTGGGAGTCCTCCATCCTTCCCATTCTCACATTCTTTCTTTTTCATCTCCTTTTTGGAGAGGGGTTTTGTTCCTACTAGGTTTTCCCCTTTTCTCCGGTTGTGGGAGATTTTCTGCATCTTCATGTACATGGGTACCTAACATGGCCTCGTAGCCGGAACCCATCATCATCTTGCATAATCATTGCATTTTCCTCCCTAATTTGCACTTATGGGGGGGTGTTGGTGTAATTAATTAATTAATTATTACACTAGCATAAGTTAACTTAGGTCTTGCTTTTAATCATTTAGTCCTAGGTTGCAATCATTTAATAAATGGGATAATATTCCCTTTCCTAGTTTGTGGGATAAGATTCCTTCTAGAACTTATCTCATCATTTAATGATCATCTAGATAGGGTTCACATGTTGTCACATGTTGTTTGATCTAGACACTTGGCAACATCTCATGCATATTAGGGTTTACCTCTTGCCTATATAACCAGGCATCTTGTTCATTTGTAATATATCATATCAATATCATATCAATCATATTATCAATAGAATTTTTAATCAACATTCCATTGTTGCAACACTTCTCTTTGTGGTTGATTATCTTTCATGACTAAAGTCCTGCACTGAAGATTCTAGAGCTTCAGGGGCTGTGTAATCCATCACTCTGCACATTGGTCGGCATTGTCACATCCGCCGACATCACCATCTGTTGCAGTCCCGTCAGCCCGGTCACATTAGCCAACCCCACTTCAATGTCACCGGCGGTCACCCCTTGTTCCTGGCCTGTCCACCATCACCGACGCCAGAGTTTCCTCCCAGCAGACCCTTCAACACTGACCATCCTCTGACCGCAAGCGCCCCAGTACTATCCTTGACCGAGGGCCCCTGCTTGCTCCTAGGCAGTGTTCCCGCCACCTCCACCAGCCGTGCCACCTAACCTGCCACCGAAGAGCCGCTCCGCCGCCACCATATCTAGTGGCAGGTTTTTTTAAAACCACCAACTTGCCCCTCAGTCATATCAATGATCGGGGGCCAAATTTTTTTTTCCCTAGGGTGCTATTTTTTTGCACCTATTTAGCCAGTGCCGATCAAATTGCAGTTTTTTTTTCCGCGGGCCATATCTTCGCGCCACGATATCAAAAATTCGCAAACGAGATATCGACAAAAAGAGAATTCAGAGCACTATCCAATGGTGCCATCTGTATTGCAGGATTTTTCTACTATAAATTTCTAAAGTCAACTGAAGTCAACCCTCCATTCTGGACTCAGAAGCACATATCTTCGCATCAGATTGTTAGATTTCAGAGATTCCAGCGGCATTCGAGAGATATTTCAGTGCATTTTTTCATTAGTCCAGTCATCTTCTTTAGTTTCAGATCCAGGTATCTTTTATTGATTTTTTTCAATTTGATGCATTTTCCTGATTCCTGAGACATCCTGAAGCTTGCAGAAGAATTTCTTGATCTCGGAGGCATATTTTCAGTTGCATATCTTTTTGGAAGTCTTCTATTTTCTATTGAAGGTCATTTTATTTTATTTTTGCAGAGAAATTTCGTTATGGGGCTTGCATATTACTCTCCTTTAGTTATGTTGCACAAGGGTAACTATCAACAATGGCGAGATGGGATCTGCCACCATCTTCATTCACTTGAATTGTTGCCACATCTATTTGGTATAGTTCCTCATCCAAGTGAAGGTATTCAGGAGCTTGCTTGGAGTTGCAGTAGGTACACTATCTTGGAGATCATTGCTATGCAAGTTGATTCTTATGTTTTGAATGCTATTGATCATTGTGATTGTCCTCACATCCTTTGGACTAAGCTTTGGGAGATCTATGGAGATTCAAATACTCCACCATTCATCGATGATCATGATTCACAATGTCATTCTTCAGATCAAGTACCCCATGATGCTATTGTTGTGCAGGAAGTTGATTACCTTGATCTTTCCAAAGAGGTTGACAAGGTACCTTTCAGTGGTTCTTCTTCATCAGAGATAGTTGGTATTCCTTCACATTCAGTGATTCCTTGTCTAGAACCATTGATTGAGGCTTCCACTATCATCTTTCATCAGGACACATTCTATTTTTCAGACTTGACATCACAGGATGGCTTTGTTTTAGGTATCACTGACTTGGCTACTTCTACAGGTTTGGAGAACATTCTTGAGGGGATATCACTCCTCTATTCAGATCATACCTTGGAGAGTTTTCTTGAGTATCCACATTCCTTTGTCTCAACCTTGATTGGGAATTTAGAGACCATCTTGGAGGCACTTGGTTTCTCTTTAGATATTTCATATCCGAGACTTCTTCCCTGTCATTCCATTCAGGACTTGAGGTTTCTTCAGCATCCACCATTGGATTTGCTTCTTTCTAGCAGGAGATTTGTGGTTTGGACACCTTCGTTGCTTCAGACTTCCTTCAGTGGTTTTGAGGACACTTCATTCAGGGGGGGCTATCAAGTCTCCATCACATCCATCATATCCATTCTATCTTTATCTTTGGATATTGTTCAACATCAGTTTCTACATCATCCTGGTTTGTCACCCTCTTCATTGTTTGGGACTATGGCATTTTCATCATCAGGCAAGGAGACACTTGAGTAGAGTTCAGAGACATCATCATCCATGTTCATTCTTCCTTCCTTCAATTCCTATCTAGAATGGGAAGCATCCTTGCACTTGCATTTGGTTTTGTTTCTTCTGAAAGGGAGACAAGTTGTTTGTCGACATTGGATCTTGTTTTGTCTTCAGACACTTACCTTTCTTGCAGGTGATCTTATCTTTTGGGGGGGCTATATAGTCTCTCTATTGTATCCATGTGATGGATGGTGTATTTGGGGGGTATTTGGGAGTCCTCCATCCTTCCCATTCTCACATTCTTTCTTTTTCATCTCCTTTTTGGAGAGGGGTTTTGTTCCTACTAGGTTTTCCCCTTTTCTCCGGTTGTGGGAGATTTTCTGCATCTTCATGTACATAGGTACCTAACATGGCCTCGTAGCCAGGACCCATCATCATCTTGCATAATGATTGCATTTTCCTCCCTAAGTTGCACTTATGGGGGGGTGTTGGTGTAATTAATTAATTAATTATTACACTAGCATAAGTTAACTTAGGTCTTGCTTTTAATCATTTAGTCCTAGGTTGCAATCATTTAATAAATGGGATAATATTCCCTTTCCTAGTTTGTGGGATAAGATTCCTTCTAGAACTTATCTCATCATTTAATGATCATCTAGATAGGGTTCACATGTTGTCACATGTTGTTTGATCTAAACACTTGGCAACATCTCATGCATATTAGGGTTTACCTCTTGCCTATATAATCAAGCATCTTGTTCATTTGTAATATATCATATCAATATCGTATCAATCATATTATCAATAGAATATTTAATCAACATTCCATTGTTGCAACACTTCTCTTCGTGGTTGATTATCTTTCATGGATAAAGTCTTGCATTGAAGATTCTAGAGCTTCAGGGGCTATGCAATCCATCATCTCAACATAGAGTGCATAAGCAAAATGAATCAAAATCAGTTTTCTGGCTGTTTCTCTAGACAGTGTCTTTCATGCAAGAAGTTTGGACATAAGGCTACTGAGTTCAGATATCAGGTCAATAGGATGATGATGAACAAATTTCCTGGAGACAAAATGAATCAATCCTTTAATGGCTACTGCTATACATGCAACAAATTTCAATGTAGGTTGATAGGTAAAGGAGGTTACACTAATAAGAAAAGTGTTGTCTACTATAACTATAATAAACCTGGACATATCTCAAAAGTTTACAAAAGTAAGAATGGAAAGCAGTCTACTTTGGTAGAGAAGAATGATTTGGTAAAGAAGATTGACAAGGAAGAAGTGAAACAAGAGATGAATAAGATATGGAAAAAGAAAGAGAATGAAGAAGAAGAAAAGCCTGAAACTATTGATGTGTCTAAGTTCTCTTCTGGTACAGATGACTTATTCAGAAATTAGGCCTAGCATGGCCTTAGGGGGAGTATTATCAGAAAAATTATAAACCCCATATTGTATGGCATGTCAGAGGCTAGGGTGAGGATGGAATATGAAAAATGAATATTCAAAAGTTTTGGAAAAGGAACTAGAAGTAATCATGCTGGTATGGAAGTTTGCAAACTAAATTAGGGTTTTCTATGTTGGAAAGGATGTTTTTTAGTAGCCTTTTAATGCTTTTCGCATTTAATTCATAGTTAGGATAAATTCAATGATGTATAAGTTGAAATTTTGAGTCTTCTTGGTTAATTGAGAATTTGAATAACTTGAGTGATCTTGAAGCAATCTTGAATTGAGCTGAAGCAATTCTGAAAGGAATTAGAAGAAATTAACTCAAGTAATCAGAGAATTTGTTTCTCTATTTGTAAAGAAGATAAAAGAAGAAAAACAAAGAAGTCTCGAATAACTAATTAAAGAAAGCATAGAAATGGAAAAATATTTGAGTAATGTTCTCCCTTTGAAGCTGAAAGGAGTTGACCTTGAGGAATTTGACCATAGAAAAATGAAGTAAATGGAACTAGGTCCGAATAAAGATGAATTACAAAACATAAAAACCCTAGGTATGGATTTGTGGAGTGAATTTTTGTGGGTTGTCGATAAGGAGTTTATCTTGTTATTATTGAATCATTTCAAGAATGAAAGAATTGTATTGGACAAGCCCTACTTGGTTATGAAGGAAGCGATCAAGGCTATCACTGGCTTATGTAGTATCGGTGACTTTCCTGGAAAGAAAATGGTAAAATATAATGATGTGGAGGAATTGACTGGCATTTGCAAAGAATCACGAGCTTTATTGATAAACACTCTTGAATATTTGGCTGTGAGGTATGTGGCATACAAAATTTCTTACAAGGTCTATTTTAGAAATTGTGAAGGTTCCACATCAGCCATTGTTGTTCATATTGTGCACATGATGGTTAAGGAGAATAGGTAATTTGACTTGTGTAGCTTGTTTCTTGAGAATCTCTCTGAAAATGTTTGAATGTTGGTAATTGAGGGTTATCCCTTTCATTTTGGATCTTTGGTGGTATGCTTGGTGTTTTAATTTTTATGTTCCCTACCAGGAAAAGATAATGTGGTATGGAAATTTGGAATTCCTATTGGAAAACAGGTTTACAGGTATCTGGAGGCATTGTCAGACAGTGCAAATATGTGTAAATCTTATTTCACATCTTTGAAATCAAATATGTGCTCCAGTATATCTGCTTCAAGTTAGTTTGAGGTGGGCTCTTCCTCTAGTAAAAGGAAATTGGAGATTTTCATTAGTGAATCCCCTCTGGAATCGAAGAAGAAGAAATTTATAACTAAAGATATCATTGACATTTCAGCAGAGAAGGAGAATGTATTCTCTAATGAAATCCATTCTATGTTAGCTCAGGGAAAGATGAAGAAGCTTGGTGATTTATGGAGTGAAACATCTCCTATTGATAGACTAAAAATTGATGATGTTTTGGTAGAATACCTTCTTCAAAAAGGTATTGATGTATTAGTTGTTTCTAATTTCTTGTCAAAAAATCTTGTGGAGATTGTTGAAGAAAGAATGTTACTTGAAGGTCCTAAAGGAAGTAAATTTGAAGCTTTTGTTGAAAAGAGGTGTAATAAAGCTAAAGGGAGATTATCTGAACTGATCGTGGAAACAAAGAAGTGCATTAAAGAAATATATGAAATTTACAAGTATTGTCTCCGGTGGCCTATGACGGTAGACAATTTTAGAAGTAAAATTGATGCAATTAAGTTACAAGTAAATAGTATTGGAAAGAGTTTTGACATCTTTGAAGATAAAGGAGAGAAAATATTAAGAGTTAGTGAACTTCAAGCTGAATTTATTATTGTGCAAAGGTAGAGAGATGTAGTTAAGACTTTTTGGCTCCTTAAGGAAATTGTTGAGGTCCGGTTAGACCATCTATCCAGAATTCTCACTAGTACAAAAGATGTTGAAGGATAGAGTTTATATTGTTCACCATATTTTAACTCTATTGGCCATATTAGAAAGCATCTACACCCGAATGGAGTCTGCTACATTTAACTGGAAGAAACTACATCTAGTTCTTGATGAGAGATATAAGAAAGTTTTTTAGGTGAAAAGTGTTATCTTTACTTGATGTTCTATTTTTGTTGTTTCTGCTGAGAAGAAAAAGGGGAGAAGAATTTTTTTGGTCATATGGAAATTTTTTCATTGGAATCTTTTTGATGTCACCCTATTCAATATTCTGTACACCCTTTTCATCCACCCTTTGACATTCATGTGAAAGGGGGAGAGATTGAAGTTAGGGGGAGAGATTGGAGTTGGAGAGTTTTTGTAGTGGGGAGAGATTGTGCTGAAGAAGAAGTTTTTGTTCTATGTTTCCATCAATGAAAAAGGGGGAGATTGTTGGAAAAATGAAGAAGATTTACTATCTCTATAGTTTTGTGTTGTCATTGATGTCACCATGTTGTGATTACAAGTTTAAGACTGTGGCTGATCTAGTATTTTGGTCTGATATTTGATTCGGTGTTCATGCTACTCCCTCTCATATTCTTGTCTACACTCCTCCATAGTCAATAGTTATTGCTCATGGTTTTATGAAATTTCTTCTAATTGAGTGAAAGCATACATGTTTAGAATATTATGTGATTTGGTGCTCATAAAGCATTGTGGAAACCAACAGAATGTTTATTGGTTTTTTCTTGAAGTCTATTCCTCACTGACTTCTTGGGTAAATATAAAATGATGAATTAATTTTGCTATGGGGATATTTGTGCGACCTATCCTAGGTCTATGCCAACTTAACATAGCATGTTGGAAAGTTGAATTACTTCTTGGAAATATTTTGTGAATGATTGAGGCTAACTATTATTTTTTTTGGTAAATATGATGTGAATCTCACTAGGCTGACCTAATTGATGCTTGTAGATAGATCAAATATATATATGTGAATGTTGAACATGATTTTTCATGATGAAGAAGAGTGAGTGAGTAAGAAGTGTGATTGATGAAGCAGTAGAAAGTGCAAAAGTGAGCGAATATAATGAAGTGTGTCAAGTCAGTATATTGAGCATCATTGGAACTGTATCAACACTTTTTGGGTGCACTATTCTCAGTTCATTTTGGTTGTAAAGCCTTCCTTTGTTCTATAAATATTTTTGTAGGCAGTGAGCCTCCTTGTAAGTAGTGATCTTTTGTATTTGAACAATGAGTCCTTTCTGGGTAGTGAGCCCTTGGCAGTGAGCCTCTTAATTTTCTGCTCTAGAACAACTTTATACTATGAGTTAATCCTCACTATGGTTTTTCCCTCATTGGGTTTTCCATGTAAAATCTAGTGTTCAGTGTGTTAGCTTTCTTTATGTTTTGTATCTCTTGCTTATGCTTAATAACATAATAGTATGTTTGAGGAATGGATATGTGTTGATGTTTTAAAGTTGAAATTTTGTGACAACTGATTCACCCCTCCTCTTAGTTGTCCTGTATCCTTTAACAATACTCTGATGTTGACGACTCAGAGTAATGTCCCCACCTTGTTTTTTGTTTTTGATGACACCATTGCCACTACATCAAGATCATTCTCTGAAGCATTTTCATGGTTTTTTTTCTTTAATGCTAATATGGAAATCTTTTGGCTAGTGTGAAGGAGAGGTGTTGGGCTCCATGTCTTCGACGGTAAATATTCCTTTTTCGGGTAGTATATGTATTTTTGTCTCTAGGTACTTGTGGAGAATCTTCTTTGTTCTATGTGGACGAGGTATTCTGGGGCTATTGTAATAAAAAACTCTACCTTTTGGAAGGTTGTCTTGTCTTCTTCAATGAACTGTGTGGAGTTTTTTCTTCCCCTATTCTACAATGATTAAGTGTAACTGTTTTGGGAATATCTCAAATTTAGGTGAAATTAGCTTTCAAATGAAAATGAAATGTGATTGTAATTGAGCCCATTGCTTGTTTCTCCCTTGTTCTATAAAATGGATTTTAGGGCTGATTACAAAGAATAGGTTGGGTAGTGAGTTGTTTAGGGGTTGGTCACACAGGGATTATAAAAATTACTGAATATTGTTGCAATAAGTCTTAGGTCCGAGTCTTTCAAATTTTCTTATGTAATCTTAATGGTATTACTGGAATTATATAATGGTAATAGTACAATTTCAACACCATTTAACTCTCCTTTGTACTAGTTTTATACATTATGATTAAAATAATGAAGGTTATCTTATTTGTCTATGTCGATTTTAGATGGATGTTTGGTTCTATTCTTATTTGTTAATTCAAAGAATTAATATAAACACTTAAATATGGCTATGAATTTATATTAGTCTGAGTGCTAGGATGTTAGTGTGTCACCAAAAAATGTATAGTTGACATTTTTACGCTCACTTCAATCTCTCTTATGGGATTGGCTTGATTTTTCCTAGATTTAATGTTGTAATGTGGCCAACACGTTCACATTAGGTCTTGGACCCTTGTGAATCATTAAGACTTCTAGGTTGTCTTGTAAAAGTATTGTGAAGTTTTGTAACCCACTTTCACACTTTTCTAGGAGACCTTCATTATAATTCACCTAAATAACTCCTTTTATCACTTACCAAGACTTATTTCAAAGTGTTGTAAAGTGTTGTAACCAACTTTCACACTTTTTTAGACTTGTCATCACTAATTTGACCCTTTCTCATGTTTAAATGACCCCTTAATACACTTTCCGCCCCCCCTTAAGTGTGTTTTCAAGGATATTCCTATTAGACAACATTTAATGCCCCATAATTCCCAACACCCACTTAATTTTCTTAAGTGGGACTAAGTCACCAATAGGGGTGACTTAGTCCTTTTTGGCATAAAACTCAAAATTATTTCAATTTTCTGGTAGGATTTTGTCCTCTAACCCTTGAGGTCAGCCTGGGATGTGTTATTTTTTAGGAAATTCAGTAAGAACACATATAAATAAGGGTTTTTACTCTTACTTTTCATCTCCCAATCTCCTACAATCTTGCACTCATTAAGCATTCAATATTATAAGCATTCAAGTAATCTAAGCATAATCAACCATTGGAGCACTTCGTTGCATATCTTTAGATTTATACATCAAGGGTTCGGTAAGTTCATGACATTGTTGGGAGATTTTTGGATGATGTGGATGTGCTGCTAATATGTGGTTGTCATTGATGTCAACACTATTAGCATTTGGTGTATCAATTGCTATATATGTTGAGGATTTTGAAAAAATTATAAGAAAATGTGTTCCAAGTTCCCAGTGGAACTGTGTAGGTCATGAAGGTGTTTTTTCTTGTACGTTAAAGATTAGCTGATGTGGATTAAAGGATTTATTGTTGAGTATGTCTAAATCATCTATTGGAAGTTTCAGAGGTCTATGTGAAGTTTTGTGTGAGTTGTGGTCTGACAGTATTTCTATTGTCTATGTCAGTGTTCCTAAATGAAGATTGTATGATTCTGGTTATCTAAGTTGTTACGGATGATTCTCTGATGTTTCTTGGTGCTCTAAAATGTCTCTAGTTCATTCTCTATCTTTTTGGTACATCCACTTGATCCGGTGAGCTCGTGATTGAAGATCTTTTCTTGCGCATGTTCAATTTTTCATGTCCCTGGTTGACATGTTAATGATAGCATGTTGCAGATGTTCGAGGTGAAATTAATTAAAGTATTTTTATGTTGCAGATGTTAATTTGGGTCTCCACTATGTTGTGTCCGACCTTGGTGAGTTTGCATTAAAAATTTAGTTATTAATTTCGGCTGACAATGTAAATATAATTTATTTTTCTTAGCTGACCATGTTGTGATGAAATCTTCAATAGCAGATATATAAGAATGATTGGGTCATCGGTGGAAAGTATGCTTTGTGTAATCCTATGTGTGTATATGTGAATATCATTCGATTGCAGAGTAGAGTGTGAAGAAGTGTTGAGCTTAATTGGAATTGTAATTAGGCTTGAGTAGAAGCTATTCTCTCAATTCATACCCTCCAGATTTTTAATCCTATCCTATTGGGCAGTGATCCCCTTTTGTAATGGAGCAGTGAGCTCTAGGAAATGTGCCTGAATGCATGTGCATTCCCCTTATTATTTCTCATTATACTTTTAGCAGAGTATAATCTTGTGGACTAACATCCACCGTGGTTTTTCCCCTAACAGGGTTTCCACGTAAAAAATCTTGGTGTTCTTTGTCTCTCTGATGTGTTAATTTCTTGTGGTTAGTTTCTTATTCATCTAATCTAAGATTAGAGTTAAGTTAAGTTTGAAAAGTTTAAGTTTCTGTGACAACTGATTCACCCCCCCTCTCAGTTGTCTATCCTTTTTTTGCCAATAATTGGTATCAGAGCTAGTTCCTCTGAAGAATTTTAATAGCTTGAGGTGATCCAGGATGACAACATTCAAGAAGGACAGTCCTAGATTTGATGGCACCAACTACCCACTATGGAAGTCAGGATGTGATGTCACCTAAGATGTATTGGTGAAGCCTACTGGAAGATTACAAAAGATCCATATGTTATTCCTCAGAATGGTCCCTCTTCTATAGATGAAATCAAAGATGTTGAAAACAATGTTAGGGCTATTAAAGCTTTGTTGAGCGCTTTGACAAATTTGGAGATGGCTAATGTGTTAGGTCTACATACAACTCATGAGATTTGGATGAAACTGGAAACTTTGTATGAAGGTGATGCATAGGTGAAGATGGCTAAGCTACAAAGCTTGAAAGGTAAATATGAGAATTTGAAAATGGGAGAAGATGAAAATATAACTTCTTTTATGTAGAGAGTAAATGAGATAGTGATGGGTAAATTACATGTGTCGGTGGTTTGGTGGAAGAAGATGAAATTGTGGCTAAGATACTCAGATCATTTCCTCCTTCCTACAAAATGAAAGTTCATGCTATTGAAGAATTCATGTTGGTAAACAAGATTACAAGAGATACACGAATAGGGAAGCTTGTTGCTTTTGAAATTAGCGAGTTTGGTGAATCAACACCGAAGACTAAGTTTGAATTCAAAGCTATTGTATCTGGAAGTTACAGGAAAATACACAGTCTGGGAGAGAGCTCTAGAAAGATATCCAAATATGATGAAGAACTGAAACAACTTGAAGACAAAGAAAGAGAAGTAAAAGAACTGGAAGCATTTATTACAAAGCAAGAAGGAAAAGGAAAAGGTAAGTATGAATACGTATTTCCTATTAAATGTTTTTCATGTAGTAAAATAGGTCATTTTACATCAAGATGTCTTGAAAGAGTTCCTAGGTCTAAGCCTAGAAAGTCTAGATTCCAAAAGAGATGCTACTTTGCTAAAGAAGCAGTAACTGATGATGAGTCTGATAAAGATAATGGAAATTAAGATGAATGGGCTTTCATTGCTACCATTGGAAATAATCATGTTGCTACTGAATTTACTAGAGATGAGAAACCTCTTGCAGCCCGAATTGAAGAAAAAGATGAGTGTGTCATTGATAGTGGATGCTCACATCACATGACCAGTGATAAAAATAATTTTGAGTCTAGAGAAGTATGACAGTGGGGTTGTAAGATTTGAAGATAACAATACTGGTGTGATTCATGGAAAAGGATCTATTAGCCTTGGTGGTAAAGATAATGCTGATGATGTCCTATATGTTGAAGGCCTAAAGCACAACTTATTGAGTGTTGGACAAATGGTACATAAGGGATATGATCTATAGTTCAAGAATAGAAAATGCAATATTCGTGGGAGTTCTAGAAACATGATTGCTACTAGTGTGCAAAATAAAGGTAATATTTTTCACTTGAATACTGCTAGTGGAAGTTGATTAATTGCTCAAGTGGATGAAAGTTGGTTGTGGCATAGGAGGTTGTGTCATGTAAAATTTGAAAACATTATCAAGATAAGTTCTACTCAAGCAGTAAGAGATCTTCTAGGTTAGTGAAGCCTACTAATGTAATCTGCAAAGAATGTCAGATGGGTAAACAAACTAGAGTCACCTTTTGAAGTGAACAATTTCATTCAAATAATGTGTTGGAAATGCTACATACTGATCTTTGTGGTCACTCTAGAGTTAGAAGTATTCATGGAGAAAGGTATTTTATGCTGGTTATTGATGATTACTCTAGAATGATTTGGGTTTCCATTTTGAGAGAAAAATGTGAAGCATTAGATAAGTTCAAAAGCTTTAAGGCTATGGTAGAAAATGAAAAAGGTTTGAGAATCAAGTGTTTGAGATTTGATAGAGGTGGTGAATTCATCTCCAAGGAGTTCAACTCTTATTGTGAAGAACATGGAATTAAAAGACAGTTATCTTCTCCCTGAACCCCTCAACAGAATGGAGTTGTAGAAAGAAAGAATAGAACAATTATGGATAATTCTAGAACAATGATGATGGAAGGGAATATGTCTCAAATGTATTGGAGTGAAGCGGTAAGCACTGTTGTGTATACCTTGAACTAGGTAAATGTGAATGGTAATTTTGGTAAGACCCCTTATGAATTATGATTTGGTCACAAGCCTACTGTTAAGTGTTTCAAGATCTTTGGAAGAAAATGTTATATCAGGAGAGATGATGATATAGGAAAATTTGATGCTAGAAGTGATGAAGGGATCTTCCTAGGTTACTCCACTAAGAGCAAGGCATACCGGTGCTATAAAAAAATGCTGAGAAAGATTGTTGAGAGTGTAAATGTCAGAGTTGATGAGGAATCTGTCAAATCATCTAGATGATGCAGCTATGATTTAGATGAAGACAACACAAATAAAGGGAAGAACACTCAGATATAGATTCTACTTCAGATTATTCCATATGTTCCAGTGAAGCAACCACAAGTTGTTTCGGTAAATCAATTCAGTTAGGAAGAACAGACAAGTGCAAGTGTAGAAGAAAGTTCAGAAGACACAAAGGTCCAAGAAAGTCCCAAGACTCCAAGGTATGTAAAGTTGAATCACTCTGAAAGTCAAATCATAGGAGATAAGAGTAAAGGAGTGCAAACTAGAAGAAAGATTGTAGAAGAATATTGTCTGATTTCCAAGATTGAACCTAAGAATGTCACTAAAGCCTATCAAGATGAACACTGGTTGGAATCCATGAAAGAAGAACTAACATAGATTGAAAAGAATGACACATGACTACTGGTTCCTAGGCCCAAAGACAAGAATGTGATTGGTAGTAAGTGGGTATTCAGAAACAAGCTGAATGAAGAAGGTGAAGTGGTCTAGAATAAAGCAAGACTGGTATGTAAAGGGTAATCTCAAATGGAAGGTATTGATTTTGAAGAAACCTTTGCTCTTGTTGCTAGAATTGAAGCCATGAGATTATTTCTTGTTTCTGTTGCACACAAGAACTATAAATTCTATCAAATGGATGTAAAGTCTGCATTTCTGAATGGAGAACTAGAAGAAGAAGTGTACATTGAACAACTAGATGGATTTCAGCTAACATAAAAAGGAGATATGGTTTGCAAATTGAAGAAAGCTCTATATGGACTTAAACAAGCCCCCAGAGCCTGGTACGCTAGATTGGAAAAATACCTATTGAAGCTTGATTTCACTAAAGGTACTACTGATAGTAACTTATACTTCAAATTAGATCATGATAAGGAGTTAATCATAGAAGTCTTTTTTTATGACATCATTTTTGGAGGAGATTATAATTTATGTATGAAGTTTGCTGATGAGATGAAAAGTGAATTTGAGATGTGCATGATTGGTGAAATGAAGTTCTTTCTAAGATTAAAAATTACTCAGTTGGACCAAAGGATTTTCATTTCTCAGTCCAAATATGTGAAAGAATAGTTGAAGAAGTTTTGAATGGAAGAATCCAAACCTGTTGGTACCCCTATGATGACTGGATGTAAGTTAAAATAGAATGATGATTCTCCAAAGGAAAATCAAACTGGGTATAGGTCAATGATCGGTGGATTGCTCTACTTGACGCAGACTAGACCAGACATTATGAATGTTGTATGTATGGTTGCTAGATTTCAAACTAATCCAGAAGAATCACATGTGACTACTGTTAAAAGAATCTTTACATAGCTGAAAGGAATAGTTGACTTTGGAATTTAGCATCCAAAGGATGATGATCTCACTTTATGTGCATACATAGATGTTGATTGGGTTGGTGATGTGGATGACAAAAAAAGTACTAGTGGTGGTGATTTCTTCCTAGGGAAGAAGCTGGTGTCCTGGTTCAGCAAAAATTAGAGTTCCATTTCTCTATCTACTGTTGAAGTAGAATATATTGCTGCTACAAACAATTGTACTCAAGTAGTATGGATGAAACAAATGTTGAAAGATATCATGGTGATATATGAAGAGCCTATTGCCATATACTGTGACAACTCAAGTGCAATAAATATATCAAGGAATCTGGTGCTGCACTCTAAGACTAAACATATATCAATCAAGTTTCACTTCCTGAGGGAAAAAGTGAATGAAAAAGAAGTCAGATTGGAGAATGTGCCTACAAAAGAACATATTGCAGATATATTGACTAAGCCATTGCCGAAGGATACTTTTGAGTATCTCAAAGGAATGCTAGGGGTAATTACCCCTCCTAATAAGAACTAAATGATGCATTTACTTGCATCAATCCATGAGCCCCATTGCTATATTATGATCCAGATTGATGTTTTTGTGGCTGCTACTCGGGGGGAGTAGTCAGATGTGCAGATATGTGGTTCATAGAATTTGTATGGAAAGGTCATGGTTACCTTTTCCATTGATGTCAAAGGGGGAGAAGAGTAATGTGAAAAATCCATATGGAGAGAAGTTTGGTTGAGAGAAGTGTAGAAGAAGTCAGTCTGTTGGGTTGATGGTATTTTTCACATCATGTGTTGCCATCAATGCCAAAGGGGGAGATTGTTGGGAAATTTTTGGATGTTGTGGATGTGGTGTTGATATGTTGTTGTCATTGATGTCAACAATATTAGCAATTGGTGTATCAATTGTTGTATATCTCAAGGATTTTGAGAAAATCATAAGAAAAAGTGTTCCAAGTTCCCAGTGGAACTGTGCGGGTCATGAAGGTGTTTTGTTCTATATGTTAAAGATTAGCTGATGTGGAATAAAGGGTTTATTATTATGTATGTCTAGATCATCTACCGAAAGTTTCAGAGGTATGTGTGAAGTTTTGTGTAAATTGTGGTTTGACAGTATTTTTGTTGTCTCTGTTAGTGTTCCTGAATGAAGATTGTATGATTCTGGTTATCTAAGTTTTTGCAGATGCTTCTCTGTTGTTTCTTGGTGTTCTCAGATTTCTCTAGTTCATTCTCTATCTTTGTGGTATGTCCACTTGATCCAATGAGCTCATGATTGAAGATATTTTCTTGCGCATGTTCGGTTTTTTATGTTCCTAGCTGACATGTTAATGATAGCATGTTGTAGATGTTCGAGGTGAAATTAATTAAAGTATTTTTATTTTGGATATGTTAATTTGGGTCTCCACTATGTTGTGGCCAACCTTGGAGAGTTCACAAATGTTAAAAATTTAGTTGTTAATTTAAGCCAACATTGCAAATATAATTTATTTTTCTTGGTCAACCATGTTGTGATGAAATCTCCTATAGCAAATATATAAGAATAATTGAGTCATCGGTGAAAAGTATTATTTTTGTGCTCCAATGTGTGTATATGCGAATATCATTTTATTGCAGAGAAGAGGGTGAATAATATTGTGTGAAGTGCGAAGAAGTGTTGAGCTTAATTGGAACTGTAATCAGGCTTGAGCAGAAGCTATTCTCTTAGTTCATACCCTCTGGATTTTTAATCATATCCAGTGGATTAGTCCCACTTTCAGGCCTGAAAATTGGTTTCTACATTTTTGGATACCCATTTAGCAGATTCTTGTTACGACAAGTTTTCCCAAAATTGGGACTAAGTCACCCAGCCTGACATAAGTGTCCCGGTCAACATTTTTAGTCAAATTTTTAGGATTCTAGAATCTCCCCACATCAAGTTTCAGATTCCATGTGCACCTCTTCAATTCTTTTATGTTATTTCATCTTTTACTTGCATTTTTAGGCACTTTTGCATATCAGAGTGTGTTTTCCAGCACTTTGCATTTCTTAGGTTTTGCATTATTGAATCATTTTATTTTCATATCAATGCATTAGTACATCATAATTAGACATATTTCATCTCATTTGCATTAACTTTGAGTGTAGACATTTACATTTTGGACCCCATTTCTCTCTCCTTTTAGGTGAAAAATCTAGGAGTTAAAGCAGTGTGGGCAATCCAAAATCATTGTCCATATTTTGGTGAACTTGACTTTTGAACATATTTTCTCCTGATTATAAGTGCATCCTAGGTTTCCTTTGCATTGAATGAGATATTGAATTTAATAAGTTGCATCCTAGGGTTTTCAAAATTGCATTAGTGAAAAGCTCAAATAGCTTGCATTTTTGCATCATTTTTGCATTGAAAATAATAAAAATTCTACATTTTCCTACTGTAGTTGCATTTGTGTATTTGAGAGACATAAAATTGCATTCAAAAATTCTGAAAAATCTCAAAAAAATCATCACTGGGACTAAATCGCCACACTGGGTGACTTAGTGTTCTAGCTCATTTTACACTAAATTTTCTTGTAATTTCTAGGTATTTTCTGTACTTTTTCTTTCTAGTATTGCATTTCTATTTTAGTGTATATAATTTTAGTTATTTTCATTTTATTAGTCCTATATTTCATTGCATTTGAATCCACCCCACCTCTTGTGGTATTTGTATGAGTGTTTGGTGCCCTATTGATAATACTTTAGTAAGAAGAAGTTCTTGACTCATGGCATCCCACAATAATACACTCATTCTGGACCTTGGGTTGTCTTGAGCTCCTACTATTGGTATGGATAATGATGCATTAGGCATGGATACTACCACTATTACACCTTTACCCTCACATACAATGCATGTTGACACATCAAATTCCCACATTCTGCAAGATAAAGTAATTAACATTCATAAGGATTTAGCACATTTGCAGCAAAACTTGTGTCTTGAAAACATTTCAACCACTACAATTCCTACTATATAAAACATCCATCAAACGCTTGAAAGTGATGAGGGCTTAGATGTTATGAAACAAATTATTGACATATACCAAAAACATGCCTCTAACACATCTCAATCAACAAACACTATGGTTAGACAAGGAGGATTTCACATTCCTCCTCCTTCAACTGTAGCATCCATACCTACCTATGCCACTCCCCACATTACAACAACCATGCAAAAAGTTAGTCATGTGACTCCTTTTTCTCTTCCAATTAGCATTCCTAGTTCTTTTGTGGCATCAAATGTTCCATCCTCCACCACCTTCACCCCTCTTAGTGTCCCATTCACTTGTCCCAACATTACATAAACTCCATCACCATTCTCTCTTCCACCTCATATCACTAACACTAACCCTCTTATTATACAATCTCCCCACATCAAGTTTCAAATTCAAGGTGCACCTCTTCAATTCCATTCTGTTATTTCATCTTCTAGCATTTTTAGGCATTTTTGCATATCACAATGTGTTTTCCAGCACTTTGCATTTCTTAGGTTTTGCATTATTAAATCATTTTATTTTCAGATTAGTGCATTATTACATCATCATTATACATATCGTATCTCATCTTCATTAACTTTAAGTGTATACATTTGCATTTTGGACCCCATTTCTCTCTCATTTTAGGTGAAAACCCTAGAAGGAGCTAAAGCAGTGTGGGAAATCTAAAATCAATGTTCAAATTTTTCTTTCCTTGGTTCTTAGTGTAGCCTTACTACTTTATATGATGCATTTGTCACTTTGTGGATGACATTGGGTGTGATGTCCTTCATAAGTGTGATCTATCTTACCATAATACATTCCTCTTGGTGGCATGATGTGACGCATTGCATCCCCTAAGTTGTGAATATTCTATTATTTGATTGGTCCCCTCTTGGAGAAATTAGACACAATGTTTCATAAGTTATAGACCTCACACGAACTTAACAAGACTCATTTGAACATTTTATTTGCATGTTACAATTTTCATTTGCATGGCCACCTTACATAACACAGCTTGCATGCCTATGGCATCTTTACATTTGTTCATGAGTTCTGAGCATACAAAAATTTGTTTGTCTCATGAAGCACAAAAGGACATTATCTTTGTGGAGCCTTATCAAAGTTATCATGATGTATAACTTTGATATTGTTGAGCGGGAAGCCCATTCCATGGCACAACTTTCCCAATAACCACCTTTTGGTATTTCTCACCCCTCAGACAACTAGAAGTTTTGTGGCCCTAGAGTGAGTATGTTGTGGATTTATCACCCCACGAACAACCAAAAGTTTCATGGCCCTAGAGTGAGTATACTTGGGATTTCTAACTCAGTGGACAGGCATGAGTTATGTCACCCCAAAGTGAGTATACATTTCTTTTTCAAAAAAAATGACCTAGATCTGATCCACAATAGGATGGAAATACGATCAAAGCTTTCTTTCACCCCTTTTCATCATCATGTGTGTTCCTTTGCGCTTATGTCTGGTTTTCCATGGGATCATAATCTTGGGGGCTTGATCATCATTCTTTATTATTCTTACCTCATCTTATCAACGTGTGTTCCTTAGGATCCCTCTAGATGTGCATGTTGGGCTAATTTAGCAAGAGTTTGAAGCAAGTTCATCCTCTCAATAAAGTGGGGGATTAATGTATCACCAAAAAATGCATAGTTGACATTTTAACACTCACTTGAGTCTCTCCTATGGACTTTGGCTTTATTTAAATTCCTAAATTTAATGTTGTAATGTTTCCAACACATTAACATTAGGTCTTGGACCCTTTTGAATCATTAAGACTTCTCGGTTGTCTTGTAAAAGTGTTGTGAAGTGCTGTAACCCATTTTTGCACTTTTCTAGGACCCTTTCATTATAATTCAACTAAATAAATCCTTTTTATCACTCACCCAGTTTTATTTCAAAGGGTTGTAAAGTGTTATAACCCACTTTCATGCTTTTCTAGACTTGTCATCACTAATTTGACCCTTTCTCATGTTTAAATGACCCCTTAATACATTTTCTAGCCCCCTTTAAGTGTGTTTTTGAGGATATTCCTGTTGGAAAGCATTTAATGCCCCGTAATTTTTGACACCCACCTAATTTTATTAAGTGGGACTAAGTCACCAATAGGGGTGACTTAGTCCTTTTTGGCACAAAACTCAAAATTATTTCAATTTTCTTGTAGTATTTTTTCCTATAACCCCTGAGGTCGGCCTATGATGTGTTATTTTTGGGAAATTTAGTAAGAACAAGTATAAATAAGGGTTTTTCCCCTCACTTTTCATCTGCCAATCTCCTACAATCTTCCACTCATTAAGCATTCAAGCAATCTAAGCACACTCAAGTCATCCATTGGATCACTTCATTGCATATCTTCATATTTAGACATCAAGGTTTTGGTAAGTTGATGACATTGCATACTGTTTATTTATTATTCTCTTTCCATTTCATTTCATTATCAAGGGTTTGATTACCAAAGAGGGATTTGACAAAGGAAAATCCCTATACTCTAACCCTTAACCATTTTTCCCTCTTTGCATGTGTGTTTATAGACTTTGTAGGCATATTTATGAAAGAAATAGGTGTTGAAAATTGGTTAATAAGTCATCAAAGTCATTCAAGTCATTCAAGTCAACATAACCCTAATTCAAAGGTTGCAAACACTTTTTATCCTGTTTTCTGCATAATCAAGTGTGAACACCTGTCAGAAAAGAAAGTGGAGAATTGAAACTACAAGATTCTATCCCAAGATTCTTGAAATTTGTAGGTGGACTAAGTCTCCACTACTGGTGAATTAGTCCTGCTTCTGGGCCTAAAAACCGGTTTATGTATTTGGGGATACCCATTTGGAAGATTCATGTTCTGGACTGAAACTAGGACTAAGCCACCCAGCCTAGCGTAAGTGTCCCAGTTTACATTTTTAGTCCAATTTTTAGGTTTCTAGAGTCTCCCCTCATCAAGTTTTAGATTCCAGGTGCACCCTTTCAATTCTATTTTGTTATTTCATCTTTCACTTGCATTTTTAGGCATTTTTGCATATCATAGTGTGTTTTCTAGCACTTTGCATTTCTTCAGTTTTACATTATTAAATCATTTTATTTTCAAATCAGTGCATTACTACATCATAATTAGACATATTGCATCTCATTTGAATTAACTTTGAGTGTAGAAATTTGCATTTTGGACCCCATTTCATTCTCATTTTAGGTGAAAAACCCTAGAAGGAGCTAAAGCAATGTGGGCAATCCAAAATCATTGTCCATAGTTAGTAAGAAGTAAGGGTTAGAAAATAATGTTGAAATACTATAATGTGGTATTTTAGAGCTTCATATAATGTCATGTGTAAAAATTACTATCAAATTATGTGGGTATTGACTCCATTCCATGGATAAAGCACATGACTAAGATAGGTAATTATGTTGCATTGTGTTGATTAACTCAACCACTACCCATTCATTCAATCAAATTTTATAAAAATAGGTTACAAAGCTATGTGGTTTTACCATTCTCATGTGCCAGAATTGAGCTATGCTTGAGAAGCATCCAACTTCTCTAGACATGTTTTATTAGTTGAGCCCCTATATGAGAATCATTTTTGTATATCATGATGTTATTGACATAAATGACACAAGAATATTATTATAAGATTACTAGGACTACCCTCCTGGGTTTCACAGAGCCTGAAGTGAAGAAGTAAGGACCTCAAGATCTTTACTTGTGTGTTGGCCAATCCTTACCTTTGCTAATTATTGAATTTTGGAAAATTCATAGGTCGGTGGTAAGATTAAGTTTGGTTCATAAAAAATAACCAATAATGTGGTCAAAATCGGTAATAAAATTTTAGAAGTATAACTCATGTATCAAATTCAAATCTAAGTATGAAATCATCTAAGCAAGAGTAATTATATAGATTATTTTTTCTTTTTATTAATCGAAGGAGATAAAAGTTATAGGAACGAAATACTTTTTACATAACCTTAGTTATTAAATTTTTCTATCAATGAGATACAAAAATATTTTTTTCATCAAGCAGTAAAGCTTATAGGTAGTTACAAGAATTTCTAAAATTAGTATATGATTGAGTTACTTGAGGGAATTAGAATTATCTAATTTTTTAATAATATTTATCAATATAATTATCAAGGTGAGGAATGGGTCATAAACTTTATCAATTATTTACTGGAAGTTGGAAATGTATAATTTAGTTTTTGCTGCAAGGTATGAATTTAGTTCCTTTTGTTCATTAGAATTTAATGATTTGTCATAGAAGGTGTTTTAGTTGTTAGCAAGCTTTTTAGTTCCTACTGGCTAGATGGGTATTTGGGTTTTGAATTTCTAAATACAATTTTAATTTTGTTTGATGTTGAGCACACTGAAATTTGAGTAGTTGCTTTTGAGTATGTGGTGGGTTGTAGGAAGGTATCTAATAGATATTTCTCTTCTTTTTCCCATGATGGTTCATGTGGGAAATCAGTTTGTTTTAAATTTCAAGCTAAATTTCTATTCCAATGTGATAAACATTATCCTAAATGGTGTAGATGATCTAAACTCATAAGTTTTCCATCTTTAAAATTAATATAAATGTAGTTTATAAAAATGTATCCTTTTACATTTTCACACTTGTTTAGGCCCTCCCTTTGAAAATTAGGTTTATTTATGCCTTAATTGATCCTATTTTGTATCCACAAGCCTAATTAAATGCATTTTTCTAAGAATAATCCTGACATTTAACAAAAGACAAACCATAATCTAATGTTTTTGGCTATGTGTTCGAGATCTGGGTATCTGGGACTCATACACCCCTTTGGGCATATGGGTCCCACCTAGGTCTCGAGGCTTTGTTTTAGAGTTGTGTTGAACTTAGTGTTGAACAAGAAAAATGAGAGGGGGGTGAATTAGTTGTAACAAAATTTAACCTTTAAAACATTTCACCAGAAATTAAATCAATCACAAATCTTTAATTCTACTAAACTGATTAATCATTAAGTGCAAAGGTAGAAACTAAAAAATATCACACATACACAACACCATATTTACATGGAAAACCCAATAAGGGAAAAACCATGTGAGGATTAGATCACAATATAGAGAATACCAAAAATGATTACAAAGTCTCTTTGCTAGAGAAGGCTCACTACCAAAATAGGATTCATTGTCTAGATCAGGACTCACTATCCAAATAAGGCATAACCACTTGGAGGGATCACTGTGACACAAATACAAAGAAGATAGAAGAGATATGTTATAGAGAGAAGATAATATCAATGCAAGAAATATTTCCACCACAATTCACTTTAACACTTGTAGACATGCTTGAATGATAGAGTACACCTTCAAATCACTACTTTCAGAAACTCATCATTTAGAGTTTGCACTGATCTTCAACAACTCACATTACTTACACACTGATTCCAATCTATCTTACATCTACCTTGGCCTATTTTTTTTCTATTTCCTTTTCACCAATATATACTCATGTATTTACACCATCTACAACTTTGAAACATATCCAAAGTTGGTCATACACCAGTTGTATTTAAAAATTCAAATTAGGTTGATGCAAAAAAATTCTAGGGTGGAATTAGAATGAGGGTGACCCAATCACACACTTAAACACACTTCCATAAGCTTCAAAAGTAATGTCAAACACAAGCTCATTCAAACCAATGTTAAACACATAAATCAATTAAGCACACACAACCATAGCAGAATCAAATCCTTCTAGATAGAAAAATTATCTTCAACACTATCATATCACCTTAACTCTAGAACCTTAAGTCATAATACTCAAACAAGAAGAAATACGAAGTGACTACATTTCTCTCAGACCTCAACCAGATACCCTGAAAAACACAATTCATAACTTGTGGACATAACTCGCATTGTACAATGATCTAGAAGCCCAAATCCTTGATATAGCAACATCCAACAACCACGATCAACATATCTAAACCAAACAAACATAGAAGAAAATACCGAAGCAAAACTGAGAGAAACAACTGAACACCTAAAACCTTTCTTCATTACAATTTTCTCAATATCCTTGACATATACAACCAATAACCATTATCCATGACATCAATGACAACAACTATTTGAGAACTAGTTAACCAATTGAAATCAATGGCAACACCATCATCATACTTCCTTCATATTTTCAAAAATCTCCCCCTTTTTCATTGATGGCAACACATGATTTGAGAAACCATCAAAGACAATGTGCTTCCTCATGATTTTGCATTCTCCCCCTTAGTAGATACTCTTTTCACATCTTTCTCTCCCCCTTTCACATCAATGGAAAAGGCATAGGATGTTTTCCATTGATTTCCCCTTTCAAATCAAGAACAAAATACTCTTTCAATGACAACACATAACACTACCTACTCCCCCTGAGAGGTAGCCACCAAAATAGTAGTCCAAAAGAAAGATAGATCCATAGATCTATCAGACTGATGCATCTCCATATGCATTTGGTTCAAGAAAGGAGGGGAATTAACCTCCAACTTCTCATCGAGATACTAAAAAGTATCTTTAGGAAGAGCTTTCATAAATATGTCTGCTACTTGATCTTTTGTCGGCACATACTCAAGTTTTACTTCATTTTCCACAACCTTCTCTCTCAAAAAGTGATACCTGATAGATATATTGTTTTTCATTGAGTTCATCACTGAATTATTTGAAATGTTAATTGCACTTGTATTATCACAAAATATAGAAATAGGATCATCATACATTACTTTGATATCTTTCAATTCCTATCTCATCCAAAAAACTTGTATACAAGAAGATGCAACAAAAATATACTTGGCTTCTGTAGTAGATAAAGAAACTGAATCTTGCTTTCTACTCAACCAAGCCACCAGTCTACAAATGAGAAATAATGCACCACCACTTGTACTCTTTCTATCATCTACACAATCATCCCAATCTGCATCTATGTAAGAACTTTATATAAAATTAGTATCCCTAGGATACCATAACCAATAATCTAGAGTGCCATTCAAATATCTAAATATCCTCTTAACATTAGCAACATGTGTCTCTTTAGGGCCTTTTTGAAATCTAGCCACATGAAAAATTGCATGCATGATATCCGATCTGGTAACAGTCAAATACAAAAATCCTCCAATCATAGATCTCTACATGCTCTAATCAGCCTTAGGTAGATCATCATTTTAACTCAATTTGCAACCAATCACCATAGGAGTGCATACTAGTTTGGAACCATCCATCCCAAACTTCAACATTTCTCTTACATGTATACTTTGACTATGAAATAAAGATCCCTTTCTCTGTTTAATTAATTTGTAGCCGAAGAAAGAAATTCATCTCACCAAACATAGACATCTCAAATTATTTTTGCATCTCTTCAACAAACATCTTGCACATTGTTTCATTTCCTCCAAAGATAATGTCATCAACATATACAACCACTATCAAGGTTTTTCCATTTTCAATTTTAAAATAAAGATTACTATCTTTTGTACCTTTGTTGAAACCTTGTTGAGTCAAATATCTATCTAAGCTTGCATACCAAGCTCTAGAAGCTTGCTTCAATCCACATAAAGCCTTCTTCAATCGATAAACCATATCTGGTTGATCTAACAACTAGAATCCTTTTGGTTTTTCCATGTAGACCTCTTCTTCTGGCTCACCATTCAATAATGCAGACTTAACATCCATTTGATAGATCTTAAAATCTTTATGAGCAACAAATGCTAAAAAAATTCTGATAGCTTCCATTCTTTCCAAAAAAGAAAAAGTCTCCTAAAAATATATACCTTCTACTTGTGAGTAAACCTTACACACAAGCCTTGCTTTATTTCTAACTACTTCATTCTCATTCAACTTATTTCTGAATACCCATTTTGATCCAATTATATTTTTTTCTACCAATCTAGGGACTAATTCCCAAGTTTGATTCTTCTCAATCTGTATAAGTTCCTCTTTCATAGCTTCCATTGAATACTCATCTTTGTATGCTTCACTTATGGTCTTTGGCTCAACCTCAAAAGGTATAAACAAATTTATCTCACCAGCAATAGTAGCCCTACTTCTTTTCAATACTCATTTCCTTTTGTCTCCAATGATTTAATTGTTTGAATGATTTTTCTACACATATCTACATGTATTAGGGGAAACCATTGGAGCTTCTTCTTCTTCTTCATTCTTCTTCTCCTATTCTTCCACAATTTCTTCAATTCTTACACAATCAAGTTCATCAGATACATATCCATCAACTTCAATTGAATTCTTCATTACTTCATAAACCTTTACATTTGTACTTTCTACAATCTTAGTCTTTTATCGAAACACCTTTATGCTTTTCTATTAGTATAATATCCGAGGAAAATACCTCCATCACTTATAACATCAAACTTCCCTAAATTTTCTTCATGTTTTCTGGTATAGCATTTTCTTCCAAATACCTTGAAATACTTAACAATATGAATTATTCCACATCATAGCTCATAGGGGGTCTTAGTACTATTGGCTCTTTCTTGAACATTATTGAACACATAGATAGAAATGTGAATAGCTTCTCTCTAGTAAAATTTTAGTAAACTAGCTTCAGTAATCATTGATCTAGAAACTTCTTGAATTTTTCAGTTCTTTCTTTCAACAACTCCATTTTGTCGAGGAGTTATAGGAAGTGATAATTGTCCTTTTATTCCATGAACTTCACAAAACATATTAAACCCATGGGAAGTGAATTCACCACCTCTATCAGTCCTCAAGCATTTTAAATTCACTTCATTCTCTACCATATGTTTGAATGTCTTGAATCTATCCAATACATCAAATTTATCTCTAAGAAAAGTAACCCATCTATACCTAGAGTAATCATCAATCAAAAGCGTAAAGTACCTTTCACCTTGTATACTTATCACTCTTCCATGACCACAAAGATCTCTATGAATCAAATTGAGTAGGCTAGTATTAGATTGTTCCTTTGATCTACAGTTGTTTCTTTCTTGCTTTCCAAACTGACAATTCCTGCAAATAGAATTAATAGGCTTTGTAATCCTTGGTAAATCTCTTATGGCTTGCACTACACTGATCATTGCCAAGTTATCAAAATTCATGTGAAAAATTCTCTAATGTAATAACCAACTTTCATTAATCTAAGTCATAAAGCAACATCCATCAACACCCTTAAGCTAATATATACTTCCTTCAAACTTATTTGCTCCATCAATCATTATTCTGAATCCTTTCCTAATTTCACATCTCTTATCCTCAAATACAAGATTGTATCCTTTAGTACACATCTATCCAAGACTCAAGAGATTATTCCTTAAACCCTTAACATAACTTAGACATCATCAATATTATGTTTTCCATTAAAACTTACTGAACCTGTCCCACAAATTTTAGCAACAGTAACATCTCCAAACATAACTAAGCCTCCATCATATTTTTCTAGTTTAACAATCTTACTCTTATCATCGGTCATGTGATTTAAAAAACCACTTTCAAAAATTCAATAGTTCTTTTTTTGTTTAGCATGTAGGGCAGATATTATATTTTCTTCCTCTTTCTCTTTCTTTAAAGGACATTCTTTTACCTATCTTTCAAATTTAGTAGACTTAGGTTCATTTTTTATAGCCAAGAACAAGCATTCATTATCATCAAAATATTCATAATCAAACTCATCATTAGAAATACCTTTGTTTTATTTCTCATATCTTTGTTTGTTCCTCATCTCTTTCCAAACATCTTGAAGCATAGCAACCTATTCATCCACAACTAAAGCATTTGAAGGGTAACTTACCTTCATACTTTCCAAATCCTTTCCTCATCCTTCTCACAAAGTTAGCTTCTACTTCATCAATATTTTCCTAATTTGGATCTTCAACTCTTGGAGCATTGAAAGTAGTTTCCGATTTGGATCCATTTCTCAAATTTGGTTTTCACATTTCATGAGATTTCATAGTACTCAATAACTGATCTTTAGTATAAGTCTTGTAATCCAAATATTATTTAATAGAAGATACCTTTTCACTATATGCATCAAGAAGAGTTCTAAGAATCTTCGTCACAATCCTAGGTTCATCCACTATAGCGCCAAGTCCTATCATTTTAGCTACCGACTCATCTACTCTCAGTATATAAGATTTAATGTTCTCATATTTAGACATATGCAAGACCTCAAAATGTGCCTCTAAATTTTGTAACTTTTCTTCTTTGAACTTTTCATCTCCTTCATGCATATTTTGTAAAGCATACCAAACCTTTTTAGCAGTATTCATATTCTACAATTTAATCAACTCAGAATGTGAAAGAATATTCTTCACAATGAATTTCACCTTGTTTGCTTCATGCACCTTGATTTCATGAGCTATACTCAAAGCATTACCCAGAGGAGTATAAGAAGTTTCATAGGTAATTTCAACATCATATCCACAATACTCCAGATATCCTTCCATCTGTATTTTCCAGATAGCATAATTTGTTCCATCAAACCTAGGACATTCAAAAGTGATCTTGCTCACGATCCTAGACCTTCCTTAAGTGATTCAACTCTTCTCCAAGGAACCAAGCTCTAATACCGATTGTTGAATAAGACAAATGATGGGGGGTGAATTAGTTGTAACAAACTTTAACCTTTAAAACTTTTCATCAGAAATTAAATCAATCACAAATCGTTTATTCTACTAAACTTATTAATCATTAAGTGCAAAGGAAGAAACTAAAAAATATCACACATATGTGCAATAACACCAGATTTAGGAGGAAAACCCAAAAAAGGGAAAAACCAAAGTGAGGATTAGATCATAATATAAAGAATATCAAAATCAATTACAAAGGCTCACTACCAAAACAGGACTCACTATTTGGATCAAGACTCACTGTCCAAACAAGGATTAACCACCAGGAGGGCTCATTGCCACACATATACAAAGAAGATAGAAGAGATATGTTACAAAGAGAAGACAATCTCAATGCAACAAATATTTCCACCACAACTCAATAAAAAACTTACAAACATGCTTGAATGAGGGTGATCCCACAATACTAGTCTACAATATTTTGCCAAATTGGACATTGAACTGAATTTTTTAACTAAATATTCACTGTCAGGCACCTATAGTGGCTAAACCATGAGGAATTTGAAGATGATGAAAACTAGTGATTTGTGACATTTCATCTGTAGATTCTACATTTTTTTTTTCAAATTTTTTTGAATCATATTGCACTTCTTTTTCCATCTCCTTTGAAAACTAGTGTTTAATAGTAAAAGCCATTTTTAAAGAGTGGCGTTACTAGCTAACACATAATTTTTTTTTCTGTGAAGGATAAAATTATAATATTTTTGAATTTAGATTTGTAACTATGATTTCTAGTGCATGGAATTGGTTTCAAAGCATTTCATTGAATATTTTTTTCTTAATTAAGTTTTAAAGTCAAACCAATTACAATTTAGACATGATTTACTGGCTAAAACACAACTTTTTTTGTATATATCGAAATTCAATTTTTTTTTTGTTGGATCAAAGAAATAAATATCTAGTGCACTGATATTTTTCAAAAAAAATTTATAATCTACTATTTTTCCACGTGTAGAACAAAGAGCTTGATTTTTGGTGAAAAACCTACATTCACAAGAAATAAAAAAATACAATTTAATCAAATTAAATTTATTTAAAATTATACTTTTTTGGAAGCTTATAATAAGGACTACATACTTAAAAAGTAATAAAAATTAAATGAATTCAATTGATCACCCAAAAGGTGAATCAAAATTTATTTTTTATCAGCATTTTGATAGTTGTAAAGGAGACTCTGTTATAGGTATGGTTTAAAACTAGCGGAGTTCTATCCAAGGGGGTTTGATCTAAGGTGGTTTGAATAAACCCTCTTCAATTAGAATCATTTAAATGTAACTTTTCAAGGAGTAAATCATTATATTTTCTAAAAATATGCAATTTTAGCAAAAATTGGATCTCCTAGAAGGTGCAAACCACTATTGTCAGATCACCCATGATAGAGTACACCTTCAACTCACTACTTCTAGAAAATAAAAATTTAGAATTCACACTAATCTACACCAACTCACATTACTTACACACTGATTCACATCTATCTCACATCTACCTTGCTATATTTCTTTGCTCTTGCCTTTTCACCAATATCTCATCTTCTATTTATACCATCTTTAATTTTGAAACATATCCAAAGTCGGCCATACACCATTTTTATTTATAAATTAAAATTAGGTCGGTGTCAAAAAATTCTAGGGTGGAATTAGAATGAGGGTGACCCAATAACACATTCAACACACTTCCATAAGCTTCAAAAGTAGTGTTGAACACAAGGTCGACCAAACTAGTGTTAAAACATAAATCAATTAAGCACACACAACCTTAGAATGATCGAACCCTTTTGGATAACAAAATTATCTTCAACGTGATCATATCACCTTAACTCCAGAATGGCAAGTCATAAGACTCAAACAAGAAGAAATCTGGAGCAACTACATTTCTCCCGGACCTCAACCAGATACCGTAAAAACATAATTCACAACTAGTAAACATAAATCACACTATACAGTGATCTAGAATCTGAAATCTTGGATATAGAAACTTCCAACAACCAAGATCAACATATCTAAACCATATGAACATAGGAGAAAATCCTGGAGTAAAACATAGAGCAACGACTGAACACTTGCAACCTTTCTTCAATACAATTTTCTCAATATCCTTGACATATACAACCAATAACCATTATTCATGACATCAATGACAATAGAAACTAGTTGAGAACTAGTTAACTAGTTGGAATCAATGACAACACCATCATCATACTTCCTTCATACTTGCAACACTTAGCACTCCTTGAAGATTATGTCTTGGGTTTAATCCAATGGGACTCATATGACCAACTTGGTGGATGAGTCCCATTTTAACCTGGACCTATTATAAATCAAATTCTTGGCATAAATTTACTATCCTAGATCCAATGTCATCTTGTATTATTGTAGTTTCATAAATTAGGCTTTAAAAAGTATAAATAAAACGTTATTTCACATAATTTTTCCTAGCAATTTTGAGATCAAGCATTCTTAAGGAAATTTTATAAGATCAAGAGCATTCAAGAGAAAATAATCAAGCCTTTGGAGCTACATTTAAGATTCAAGCATCATGTTAAAGTATTCATGCATCATGTGTTTTTGTGAGATAACATTTGTGATGTAGGTTTCATGATTTAAGAAAGCATTCAAGATAAATTTTTAAGTATTTAATCAAGATTCAAGATTCACATCCATTGGATCCATTTCACACAAGTTTACAACATTCATTTCAAGGTTTTGGTGAGTTAAAACACTACATTTTTTCATTCATCATTCATTCATGCTTTTCTATTTCATTTTGAGGTTTAATTACCGAAAACAAGGTTTGACCAAGGAAAATGCCTATTCACTAATGTGCAAAAAAATTTCCCTCTTGATGCATGATTATAGATCTAGGTGAATTGGAGCTTGGAGATCTATTGAAGAAAAAGTTGTCAAAGTTTCAAAAGTTGTCAAAGTTGTCAAGAAGTTGTCATCTTCACAAAAACTCGCCTATAGGCCAAAATTCAAACTTTCAGACTTGAAGAATCAGACAAGATGAAAGCTACAAGAGATCTCTAGAGGCTACAAAATATTTTTCAAACCCTAACACTAGGACTAAATTTCCCCTATGGTCATATGAATCCTAGTACAACCCTTTTGCTAGTTTTTGGAAGATTTTGAACAGTCACCAGAAGATTCCATATTTTTCCTAGTTTCCTGTAGCAAGACTAAAACGCCTAGCTTAGCGTATCAATCCTAGTGCACCTTAAAAAATAAATTTCAAGGGATTTTCAAACCTTTTTCTGACCTCTCCATTCTTCCATGCACTTTTATGTTTCATGTCATTTGTCAATTTCATTTAATTTACTTGCAAGTTTCTACGGTTTAGTGCATTAGAGTTTTCATTTATCCTTTGAAGCTTCATTTAATTTGAACTGCCATTTAATCACACAAGGAAACCCCTAGTCCATCCCTCAATCAATTCACTTGGTTGAGGGCTCTAAGTTTCCTAATGATCAAAGTGTGAAATAGGTCCAAGTTCCATCTCCCAAAATATGGAACACTATTTCCATTTAATCATTTTTTTTTAACCTGACATAAGGACCATTGAATTTCTAATTTGGAGAACATTGTATTCCTAGATCTAGTTTATATTAAGTTTGCATTAGGTTTGCATTAGTTGAATTTCATTTAGGACTTCTAAACACTGCATTATTGAAAAGTGCATATAGGTTGCATTTTTTGTATTTTTGATCATTCAACTTAATTGGAAATATATAATTGTAAACAATCATTGAGCATAAAACCTAGAAATATTAAAACCAACTGAACATTTTTTTATTCTAGCTTAAAAACCCTAATCTAGGACTCATTCACCCACCTGGGTGATTTAGTCCCTATTGTTAGGTCTCAAAAATGCAGGTTTAAACCACAAGAGGTTGTCAATCTCTCACAACATTTTTGGGTAACGTACAAGGCCAAATGATGAATTTGAACCTTCTTCTCTTCAGGCTCTCCCAGACCTAGGTGGGTATACCTATGCAAGTGGAGGACGCTTAGATTGAGTGTTCCCTACTTGAGCAATCTTTCCACAATGGAAATTGGAAGTGGAGAGATGTCGACCTATTTGGTATAAATTGTATAAGCAATATCAAGGTGGATTTTATGAATATGTCCCATTAACAGATGTAAAAATTTGAAAATGAATTCATTAAAACTAAATTATAAAATTGATAAGACTAGTGCCTTGTTGGGTGAATGGAGTCCAATGAATACCTATAAAATGTGACCTATAATGGCAATAACTTAGACTAGTTGGCACACTAATATGAGTTTATAACTTGTATAAACATGCAAGTAAATAGTTGAAAAACTCTACTTGAGAAAAATTGAACACCCTAATTATAGAGTTCCTCTTATTGATCCAATTAACACTTCCAAATTACTTTGATTAACTAGAAGGATTTAATCTTAACTTGAAAGAACCAATTAATCATATCACACAAGTACAACAAATGTGCATCGATAAACTGAATATATACTCGATATATCAATTTAAATAATAGAGAAGCATTAAAGTGGAGACAACCAAATAATTGAATAATTCCAACAAATAGTTGATACCAAGATTAGGCCACAAAATTAGATATCTTAATTGACTTCTTCAAAATTTATACATGCATCATAGTCTTCACTGTATAAAACATTTTAAAAACATTTTATGTATATTTCCTATCTAACTCCTCATACTAATCCTTGATGATACAATTTTATTTCACATATATACATTTCTCTTTTTAGGGTGATGACCCTTTGCACGTCCATTCACCGCAACTCTTCAATTAATTGTCTTCAACTAACTAAAATATTTTTATTTTAATCACTTTGATCTTTAAAATTCATGAAAATAATCTTAATGATTATCAAATTTTTCCTTTGCTGGCAATTTTTGCATTCACACTCATTTGTATTTATTTTCACTATATCATTTTGCGTCAAAACAATTACCCTTTCCTTAACTCCATTGTTGAGAATTTTCACTTATTGGTAAAAATATTTTATAACAAAATTTACATTCCCCAATAATACTTAGGACTGCAAATAAAATATCATCCTCATTTTACTTTACAATTTATCTTCCCTGAATTATTATATTTATTTTATTTTTACTTCAAATCCTTTTATGGGAATGTAAGATTTATCTCATCCTCTTCATTTTAATTGGGAAAGATATTTATAACATCTTTACTATCACCTCCCTTATCTCCATACTCCTTTTAATTTTAACCTTATGTTTTTTCCCCATGGAGGATTTAAGTTTTTTACACTTCACATTAATAAAGTTTCTCACTTTATGACAAGAGACTTGGGATTGGCTCAAAATGTACCGCTCTCCCACTCTTAATTTTGGGAACTCCTCTAGGAACACAAGAATGGCTACCATACTACCGCGAGACTAGTGTCGGGTCTTCATGGTAATGCAAGTTGCCACTGCAATACCACACCTGTTGTATTTGGTGCTTGCAGTGATGTTGGGGACCATTTTTTCATCTTACAGATGAACATTTGAAACCTTGTCACTTATTGTAGACATGCAAATAGCTCGGGTAAGCTTAGATTCTTCTAATTGGATGGATGAAGCATCACCTGTCTTGTAATAGTGAGACTTGTTCTTACCGATGATGTTTTGCTTCACTCTTTTCTCTTTTGAATATTCTCGATCTCCAGAAGAATGTCATTCTTATGTTTGTTTATCGGCCCCTTCTTGAGTATTTGGTGTAAGAGAACCTCTGCTTCCTGCATCTTTTCATTCTTGTAGATTCCACTAATCAGGGTATTGTAGGAAACAATATCTGGTTGAAGGCCTTTCTCTATCATTTCATTCCAAAGAATCATAGCATCATGGATGTTTCTTGTGCTACAATGTCCATCTATTAGAATATTGTAACTGAATAGACTTGCAGAACAACCTGCCTCTTCCATTTCAGCAAATATCTCCTGTGCAAGCTTCAACTTGTTTTCTCTACAGAGTACCAGCAACAGTGTCTTAAAAGTTTAAAGATTAGGAATGATTTTTCTCGCAACCATCTCCTTTTATAACTCCAAACATTCACATTCTTGAACAAGAACCTTCTACATAAGGGACTGTGCAACCCGAGTCATTCTTGCTTTTGCAATTATATGAATGATTATACATTAGGTTTGTAAAGTGTGTCGGAAAGAGTGCTACTTTCCTACCCATTCAAAGAATCTGAGAGCCAAATGGGCTTTGTTTCTTATCTTAATCAAAACACGGATCACTTGCTTTATAGTTAGTCCTTGGGGATACATTTGTTAAGATAATTCCACTAACTCTTGCTATGATACTCTCTCAACACCGTGCATACATTGTTGATCAATTCTTCTTCTTCCTTGTAATTCAGTCTTTTGGATCGTTCAGTTTCTATAGTTTCAGACTTCTCTTCTATTATTCTTATGTATATTTCTCCTTGTTGATTGTCATCATGTTGATGGTTGGCCTATTTGCCTCTAAATGACCCTTCAATTCTCCAATGATGCCAATTTTGTCTCAATGTTCTGCTTACCTGCCCTGAAATCAATGGCAGAGACTTTGAGTTCCATATTGATAGAATGATTCACTTCTATGTCTTATGGTAAGTTTGACGACATCCTTTTCTCTTTCTCTTTAGAATTCCCATTCTCAAATCTATAAGGGAAATTATCTACCATTTCTAGTTTTAGAGTATCACTAGCTCATTCCTAAATTTGAAGTTAGCTTCATGCCATTCCTCTTCTTAAACGTTATAAAATTTGTTGACATTTTTTGTCTTTACAAAATCCATATCATTTTGTTTTACATCCAATTTTAAATTCAACAACCTCTCTTGTTATTTCTCATGCTGCATACCCTTAAATTTGGAAACAGAGAATGGGGCATAATCTCAAGTTTTGACTAGTCAATCTCTGCATCTATTTTTTAAATTGCATTCTCGAGTATGTGCAGGATCATCATGGAAAAAATAGGCCCTTAAGTGGCAAAAAATTCAGAAAAATCAGAGTTAGGCAACTTGACGTAAAAATTTGAATAAGTTATCTATATTATTTTAAAAATATGTAAGAATAGAATCTGTAGCAAATTGAATGTAGTTGCTAAAATGCTAGGTTTATTTAAAAATAAATAAAAAATCTATTTGATGAAAATTTGAAATTTCAATGCAGTAGTACTTAAATTCCAGGGAAAAAATAAGAAGTAGGTGTCTATTTGACCACCCTAACCACAATAAAATGATAATATTTTTTTATAATATTTGAGATATAAGTAGAGAACTCATGTCCCGATGTGATGCGTTTTTTTTAATTTTTTCCAAGTAAATAATTAATTATGAATTTTTATTACAACTTTTAAAAATTTAAAAAATTGTATGTCTGACCACTTTAACTTGGTCAAAACTTCATGAAATTAATTAATTTTTTTTTAATCCTATAGTATGCGAAGCATAGAATGTGATGCATGTTTCAAATTCAAAATATGTGATACCATTTGAAAGCTATAGTTGTTTTTCAATTAGCCTATCAATCATGAATTTAGTCATAATTCAAATAGAAAATGAATAATAATTATTTGTTAAATTCAAAGTAAAACATAATTTATATTGGTGGAAAGCTGAGAATCTCCTTTAGAAACCCTTTTCGTTTCATCAATTTTGGGTAAAAAAAAAGTTGTCAACTCCACATACCCTACACATACCCATCATATCACCACTTTTTGGCCCATCATGATCCCGCACATACCCTCTCATTTGCTATGATATTTTTTATAGTGTATTCTTCTATCATTGCAAGATCTTTTGACAAAATAGATTAACTAGTCTCCAAAGTTGTTTTTTGAAAACTAATCAAATGATCTCGAAAAACCCCAAAAATTAACTAGTATGTTGAGCTATGATAGGAGAACATGTTTGTTAGATGATTTGGCATGAAATGATCTAGACTAAAAATTGTTAAAGCTCAAAGTCACCCATTTAACACTTTCTGAAAATTGCACCTATCCAATTGAATTGAAAACCACTAACTTGCCTTTTCGAAAAAATATCAAACTTAATCCTAGGAGGCTATAACTTTGCAAATTAATTCATTTCAGATTCATGAAAATGTGTGGAAAGTGGATTTTCATCAATATTCTTCATTTGCAAAATATCAAGCCTCCAATTTGACCCTTTGTGATAATTCTCTGGAAATGAAAATGCGAAAACTGTGTGAAATCATTTTGCTTTTGGCTTTGAAAAATACCAAATGATGTCCACACGCCTTGAAAATTGGCATGGAGGTAGAATTTGGTGTAGATAATCGAAAGCACCGATCAGTTTGTTATGATCATCATCCATTTGCTTAATATTTACCCTCAAAGTTGACCATTTTAACAAAATTTTCACTGTAAAACAAATTTTCTCAAAAACCCTTCAACTTGTCACTTTGAAACTTTGTCAAATCAGATCGTATGGAGTTGAAAAATTGCATGCACACTCACATATGATAGATAAACACTTTAGAAAGATGGTTTTTTATGAAAATAGACAAATCCCAAGTTATGATTTTTCAAAATGTGCTTCTCGGGCTGCTTTTTTAATTGAGTTTTTTGAGTGTCGTATTAGAAATTTTGACATGGCACCTTCAAATTTCACCAAAATTTGAAGGTTCCAACAGTGGCTCTGTCTGGGGATGTATGCCCCCTATGGGAAAAGCAAGAATCCAGGTCTCTGGGAGAGCAGACCAAATGTTTTACCTATTGAACAACAAACTTAAATCTTTTCCTGTCATGAACTAATATGGTTTTTGAAAAACCATACCATAGCTAATAGAACAAGGCCACCAAAAAGAATTGCTCCTATTTTCCCCTGTCATACACCTTATTCTGATATAATTTCATCAATTCCCTCCCAAGAATATTCATGTAATCTTCCTTGTCACTGCCATTGGAAATTTTCAAAACGACACTACTTTCATTGTTGCTTTCATTTTGTCTATTCCGCAATTCATAAATTCTATTGTCATGTGATAAAAAATTTCCATCCTTAACATACAAAGTGTATTCATATTCAGTGGAACATTTCTCATTATCTTTCTCATTATCATGTATTTTTAAATGATCTCCCAGCTGCACTAAAAATTCACCATCAAAATGCTTCTCTTGAAAGTCTAAATTTTTTGTCTCATCAACATCTTTTGGGATAATCAGATTTGAAACACTTTCCATTTCTTCAATATCACTAACTAGTAGTGACATAAATTTCCAACTCATGTAATGATTATGCACATTTGAAACAACTGATTTGGGGACAAAATTTGGGATAATCAAATTTGAAACACTTTCCATTTCTTCAATATCACTAACTAGCAGTGACACAAATTTCTAACTCATGTAATGATTATGCACATTTGAAACAACTGATGTTGGGGACAAAAAATTTGAATCATTCTTATGTATGTATTTCTAATACTTTATTGCCAACAAATCTGAAATTTGACTGCTTTCACTATTAATGTATTCTTTATCTTTTTCATCGTCATGAGGCTCAAGATCATCATAAAAAAAATCAGATGAATTATTAACATAGTCATTTATTCCACAAGTTTATATATTATCCTGCTAATCTAAAAATGTTTCTTCATCATCATAAAGTGGATTTGAAAAAAACATGAAATTCATATCCTGGCATACCTTGGCAAAATATCATCTGATTTTATTCTATCTTTTCATTATACAATGGATTTGAAAGAAATTGAAAACCATTTTCAAGTGTACAAACCTCTTTATCATCAAATGTATCTCCATGGTTCTCATCTGTAGCTGGAGGTGTTATTTGTTCACTATCAAATGAACTTGCATTTTCCATTACTTCTTCATCCTGATCTCCATAACAACTACAAGAATCACTTTGTTGTAGATCAAAATCTGAATATTCAATAGATCCCTCATAACATGCACTGTCACAATCTGTTATGCAAGAGAGACCCTCCATATATTCATCCTCCTCATGTAGGCTATCATAGGAATTGTTTTCACTTGCACATGTTTCATCTTCCATTGGCTGAATTATTTGATCAATTTCTCCATACTCATCAGTGATACCACTATTGGATTCAACATTGATAGTGTCTGCATACCTTTTCTTGTCTACAATTTCAGTCCATTCATCTATTTGATTATAAGCTATTGGTACCCATGATTCAGGCCAATAAATTGAATTGGGATCATATACTTTCATGAACTGCTCAATAAACTCATACCTACTAGGTGGGAAATTAATAGGTATTTGCCTATAAATATCTGCCATTCTTCTAAAGAAAGAGTGCCCAAATTCTCCATTATGTCTCCTTATGTCAAGAAAGGTGAGAAAAATATTTCTCCTTCTCTCTTGAATATGTATACATTCATCATTTTTCTTCACAAATGTTTGATTTTGATAGATACCTTTTTGCATATTTTGACTGATATTTCCAAGTGGGCTAAGATTGTGTTTCCCTTGCTATAAATAAAGTGCATTACCTCCATTATGAAGATTCCCAATTGTATTATCAGGAACTTGTGGGGTCCAATTCCCACTTCCATTTACATATTTATTCTTATTTTAGAATGGTATATTTTGTGATGTATTTGGAACATATTTGACTCCCAATTGTAGCAATTGATGGTTCAATTGTAGTAGTTTTTTGCCCCATTCTAACTGTTGTTTTTTCAATTCTTTACACTCTCTTATTAATTGTTTCTTCTCACTTCTTCTGACATCTTGACAAGAAATTTGCAGCAGATCTTTATCTTTTTTTTTTGAATGGAAATAGTGTTGCTATTCCACAATGTCTATGCATTATCTATCAATTTTAAACAGAGTTGCCACCTACTTTTTCAAATGTAGGAAAATAATTCTTTTGAAATTATTTTTTATTTTCCCCAACGGAATCTCCTCACTCCAAATATGAAATTTATATTGACTCTTTAAATGGAAAGGTTGGAATCAATTTTTTTGCAGTTTGTCCATAGTAGAGTCACTAAACTATTAGGTCTCAAAAATACAGGTTTGAACCATGAGAGGTTGCCAAGCTCTCACAATGTTTTTGGGTAACGTACGAGGCCAAATGATGAATTTGAACCTTCTTCACTTTAGGCTCTGCTAGAACTAGGTGGGTATACCTATGCAAGTGGAGCGGACTTAGATTAAGTGTTCCATACTTGAGCAATCTTTCCACAATGGCAATTGGAAGTGGAGAGATGTAGACCTATTTGGTATAAATTGTATAAGCAATATCAATGTGGATTTTATAAATATGTCCCATTAACAAATGTAAAAATTTGAAAATGAATTCATTAATACTAAATGATAAAATGGATAAGACCGGTGCCTTGTTGGGTGAATGGAGTCCAATGAAAACCTAGAAAATGTGACCTGTAATGGCAATAACTCAAACTATTTGGCACACTAATATGGGTTTACAACTTGTATAAACATGCAGGTAAATAGTTGACAAACTCTACTTGAGACAGATTGACAACCCTAATTATATGGTTCTTCTTATTGATCCAATTAATACTTCCAAATTATTGTGATTGACTAGAAGGATTTAATCTTTACTTGAAAGAACCAATTAATCATATCACAAAAACACAACAAATGTGCATTGTTAAACTAAATATATACTTGAGATATCAATTTAAATAACATAGAAGCATTAAAGTGGAGACAACCAAATAATTGAATAATTCCAACAAATAGTTGATACCAAGATTAGGCCGCAAAATCATATATCTTCATTGACTTCAAAATTTATACATGCATCATGGTCTTCACTGTATAAAACATTTTAAAAATATTTTATGTATATTTCCTATCTAACTCCTCATTCTAATCGTTGATGATACAATTTTATTTCACATATATACATTGCTCTTTTTAGGGTTATGACCCTTCGCACTTCCATTCGCGGTAGCTCTTCAATTAATTGTCTTCAACTAATTAAAATATTTTTATTTTAATCATTTCAATCTTTAAACTTCGTGAAAATAATCTTAATGATTATCAAATTTTTCCTTTGCTGGAAAGTTCCACATTCACACTCATTTGTATGTATTTTCACTATATCATTTTGGGTGAAAACAATTGCCCTTTTCTTAACTCCATTGTTGAGTATTTTCACTTATTGGTGAAAATATTTTATAACAAAATTTACATTCCCCAATAATACTTAGGAGTACAAATAAAATATCATCCTCATTTTACTTTGCAATTTATCTTCCCTGCATTATTATATTTATTTTATTTTTACTTCAAAGCCTTTTATGGGAATGTAAGATTTATCTCATCCTCTTCATTTTAATTGGGAAAGATATTTATAACATCTTTATTATCACCTCCCTTATCTCCGTACTCCTTTTAATTTTCACCTTTTATTTTTTCCCCATGCAGGCTTTAAATTTTTTACACTTCACATTAATAAATTTTCTCACATTATGACAAGAGACTTGGGATTGGCTCTAAATGTACCACTCTCCCGCACTTCATTTTGGGCACTCCTGTAGGAACATGGGAATGGCTACCGCACTACCGCGGGACTAGTGTCGGGTCTTCACGGTAATGCGGGTTGCCACCGCAATACCACACGTGTTGTATTTGGTGTTTGTAGTGATGTTGGGGACCATTTTTGCATCTTACAGACGAACATTTGAAACCTCATCACTTATGGTAGACATGCAAATGGCTCAGGTAAGCTTGGATTCTTCTAATTGGATTTATGGAGCATCACCTTTCTTGTAATAGTGCGGCTTGTTCTTGCTGATGATGTTTTGCTCCGCTCTTTTCTCTTTTGAATCTTCTTAATATCTAGAAGAATGTCATTCTTAAGTTTTTTTTTCGGACACTTCTCGAGTATTTGGTGTAAACGAACCTCTGATTCCTGCATCTTGGTGTTCTTGCACAATCCACTAATCAGGGTATTGTAGGAAACAATATCTGGTATAAGGCCTTTTTGTATCATTTCATCCCAAAGAATCATAGCATCATGGATGTTTCCTGTGCTACAACGTTCGTCTATTAGAATATTATAACTGAATAGACTTGTAGAACAACCCACCTCTTCCATTTCAGCAAATATCTCATGTGCAAGCTTCAACTCATTTTCTCTACAAAGTCCTAGCAATAGTTTGTTAAAAGTTTGAAAATTAGGAACGATTTTGCTCGCAACCATCTTCTTGTATAACTCCAAACATTCACATTCTTCAACAAGAACCTTCTGCATAAGGGACTGTGCATCCCGAGTCATTCTTGCTTTTGCAATTATATGAATGATTGTACAGTAGGTTTGTATAGTGTGCCGAAAAGAGTGCTGCTTTCCTGCCCATTCAAAGAAACTAAGAGCCAGATGGGCTTTGTTTCTTATCTTAATCAAAACACGGATCACTTACTCTGTAGTCAGTCCTTGGCGATACATTTTTTAAGATAATTCCATTGACTCTTGTTATGATACTCTCTAATATCGTGCATACATTGTTGATCAATTCTTCTTCTTACTTGTAATTCAAACTTTTGGATCGTTCAGTTTCTATAGTTTCAAACTTTTCTTCTATTATTCTTATGTATATTTCTCCTTGCTGATTGTCATCATGTTGATGGTTGGCCTATTTGCTTCTAAATGACCCTTCAATTCTCCATATGATGCCAATTTTGTCTCAATGTTCTGCTTACCTGCCCTGACATCAACTGTAGAGACTTTGAGTTCCATATTGACAGAATGATTCACTTCTATGTCTTATGGTAAGTTTGACGACATCCTTTTCTCTTTCTCTTGAGAATTCCCATTCTCAAATATACAAGGAAAATTATCTACCATTTATAGTTTTAGAGTCTCACTGGTTCATTCCTAAATTTGAAGTCAGCTTTGTGCCATTCCTCTTCTTAAACGTTATAAAATTTGTTGACCTTTTGTCTTTATAAAATCCGTATCATTTTGTTTTACATCCAGTTTTAAATTCAACAACCTCTCTTGCTACTTCTCATGCTGCATACCCTTAAATTTGGGAAAAGAGAATGGGGCATAATCTCAAGTTTTGACTGGACAATCTCTGCATCTGTTTTTAAAATTGCATGCTCATTTGCTATGATATCTGTGATAGTTGATTCTTCTATCATTGCAAGATCTTTTGACAAAATAGATTAAGTAGCCTCCAAAGTAGTTTTTTGAAAACTGATCAAATGAACATGTTTTTCGGATGATTTGGCATGAAATGATCCAAACTAAAAACTATGAACGCTCAAAGTCGCCCATTTAACACTTTCTAAAAATTTCACCTGTCCAACTCAATTAAAAACCACCAACTTGCCTTTTTGAAAAAATATCAAACTTAATCCTAGGAGGCTATAACTTTGCAGATTAATTCATTTAGGATCCATGAACATGTGTGGAAAGTGGACTTTCATCAATCTTCTTCGTTTACAAAATATCAAGCCTCCAATTTGACCCTTTCTGACAATTCTCTGGAAATGTAGATGCGAAAACTATGTGAAATCATTTTGCTTTTGGCTTTGAAAAAATACCAAACGATTTCCACACGCCCTAAAAATTGTCATGGAGGTAGAATTTGGTGTAGAGAATCGAATGCACCAATTAGTTTGTTATGATCATCATCGATTTGCTCAATACTTACCCTCAAAGTTGACCATTTTAACAAAATTTTCACTGTATAGCATATTTTCTCAAAAACCCTTCAACTTCTCGCTTTGAAACTTTGTCAAATCAGATCGTATGGAGCTGAAAACTGGTATGCACACTCCCATATGATAGATAAACACTCCTGCAAGATGGTTTTGCATGAAAATAGACAGATCCCAAGTTATGATTTTTCAAAATGTGCTTCTCGAGTTGCTTTTTTAACTAAGTTTCCTGAGTGTCGTATTAGAAATTTTGACATGGAACCTTCAAATTTCGCCAAAATTTGAAGGTTCCAACACCTATAAAGTTCTTTTTCTATATTTTCGGATATTCTATGCTCTCTATTTTCACTATTTGAAACTATCAAAAATCCTAAGAGGGACTTATACACCTAGGTTGGTGAATGAGTCTTTGGAGGCCTACAAAGCCTTACTTTTTTGAGCTTTCTAGTGATTATTTTTACTTCTTAGGCTTGTTGGTAACCTATAATATCAATATGGGAAGTTTTAGGAACTTCTGTTTTATGCATCTAAGTCAAAAACATCCATTTAATGTAGTCACTTTTTAATCCTTCCTAAATCATTTTAGTAGCTCAAAAACCATAAGATCTGAAAATGTTTAAATTTTTGAAACTTTGCATAATATGGATAGAATTACTTTTCACTTTTGCATACATAATGTTTGCATTCATGAATCTTTGCATAAGTTTGATAAGTGTTCTTTTCATTTTTGGATACACATTGTTTGCATTCTTGAAGTTTTGCATAAATTGGATAAAAGTAATTTTCATCTTTGGATATACATTGTTTACATTCTTCAAGTATTGCATAAGATTGTTAGAAGTAATTTTCACTTTTGGTCCAACAATGTTAGTATCGTATCTTTCTACGCATGCCAAGAAAATTTCCATCTCTCCCACTTACGAGAATGTTTTAACGGAAGATAATATAATAGTGGAAAATCATGAAAGTAAAATTTGGTCTTCTCCTAATATATTTCCTATTTGTGATGAAGATATTTTGGTGTTAGAAGATCCAATCAGTGAGTGCAATGAGAATCCTATTTGTTTCTCTTTCTCTACTAAGGAAAACATCATTGAACAAGAGGATACCATCATTCATAAGCTAAACAATCTAACCATTGATAACTTCCCTACTCATGATGAAGTTATTTTAGAAGAACCAACCTTTGAATGTCGTGAACAACTAGTTTGTTGCTTTCCTAAAAACTCTCATACTAGGGAAGAAATCATGATGCAAGAAAATGACAACATTAAAAATAGTGATATGGTTTCCTTAGATAAAGATGATGAAGTCACATTAGACTCTCCTTAACTAAGAGATTATGTAAACAAGGATAATTCTTCTGAGGTTATGCACATTAGATATCTCTTGAAGTACTCTCCTGAGCCTAAACTTATCCTTTACCCAATCTCAAACCAACCACAAACTCAAAAGTAGCCTTTTCCTTGCTTGATCTAATAATTGACATTAAAATTGAACAAATGGTGTCTTGGACTAGTGTTTTAATGTCTTTTAAACATTCACACTATTTTAAGACCTTTATTTAGCAAAAAGATGCCTTAATTGGTCCTTTTCAAGGGTGTTGTGAAGTGTTGTAACACACTTTCACACTTTTCTAGGACTTATTTGCTTAATTAAGCCTAATGGGCCCCTTTCTAAATAAAATAAACTTAATGTGTACCTTTTTTAAGTATTGTAAAGTGTTTTAAAGCACTTACACATTTATCTAGGTGATCTTAATTCATTAAGGTTAAGTGGAGTTATTAACCCCCCTTTAAGGCCTTCATTTTGACACCTCTCGAGGATCTTTTTTGACAAGAATAAATTAAATATCAAGTTATTTCATTTACCCTTGATGGTGAATGGGTCCTCTCTTAATAGGACCCCCTTTTTTCCAATTGATTTGGAATCTATTTTTTGCCTTCATTCAACTCTTTGAAGCTCGGTCCTAGAAACATAGCCATGACGCAATCACCTTTGGTGGCGAATGCGTCCTCCCTTAGTGAGACCCAAGTTTTTAAATTTCATTCTAGTAGGAATTTAATTTTCTTTCTTTCCAGATCTACTGTCGACCTTAGTTCTTTGAATTTCGGGGTTAATCTCCTAATTTAGTATAAATAAGGGGTTATTTCACATTGTTTCACCTAATATTTTCAAGAGAACATCCTAATACTCTATAAGAGAATGATAGAGCATTCCAAGAGCATTCTCAAGGAATTTCAAGGAAGATTTCAAGTGTTTATTACAACAATTCAAGGTCTTATCATCATGTCAAGGGTTTAATGCATTCATGTGTGTTGAGCTAAGTGAATGTTGCATTGAGGATTCATTTACAAGCATCATCTATCATTCTAGATCTACATTCTTCATAGCTACTCCATGATTTTTTATAGATTTGATTCAAAAGACATCATCCAAGGTGATATCACTTACATTATTGCACTTTCATGCTTCATTTTGTTCATTTCATCACTTGGTTTAATTATCTACAAGGGTTTTGACTGAGGCGAAACCCCATTCACTAACAAATCACCAAGTTTTCTCTCCCTTGAGTGTGTGATTGCAAATTTATAGGTTCAAGATCAAGTTGAACAAAAATTGGAGCAAAGATTTCAAAGTTGCAAAGTTGCTAAATGATTTAGGTGGATCTCAAAACCCGAAAAATTCAACTATTCCAATAGCCCTTATAATCAACACCATGTCAAAGTGCTTAGAAAAATAGAATCAATGAAAATTGAACACAAAAAAAGGAGCTTGTACGCCAAAGTTATGGTCAGTCAAAGATGGGGTCAAACTGGGTACAAAGGCTTATCAGAAGGTAAAAAAATGATCGTCTAAAAATCTGTCAAATCATCATCAAAATGAAGAGATCGACAAAACGGTCCCCATGCCGCTCGTTCCATTGAAATTGGAGCTCATACGCAAGAGATACACAAAATAAAAGTCAGAAGGGAAAGTTGACCAATGGTGACAAGGTAGCCCAGTTAGCAGACTGTATAGTACATACGATGATGTGGACTAATCCAACTCTGACAAATGGCAGTGATGTGGTGAGTTGATGTGGCATGTACAGTTGGTGTAGACCAATAAGGTTTGGACACATGGCATTGAGTTATTTTCAATAGCGAATTAAGTAGTGCCACGTGGCACATCAGTTGTGTGCCACGTGGCACCTTATCTCTCCCTCCAGTTGGATTCATCTATTTGGTTTTTGTTTTATCTACCAAAATATTTAGGGGTATTCAATCCCCCCACCTCCCATCAACTAGCCATCCACTCCACCACTCCACCATTCACGGTGCACTGTACTATATAAAGGTGATTGATTGTTTTCTTGTCTTAAAGTCTTAAATTTCTTTTAAAAATAGAGAGGGGCAGGGGTTGAACCACCGACCAACCCACCCCCACAAAATCCTCTATACTACTAGACCATTGTATGGCTTCGAGTATATGGCAGGAATTGTTTCTACTTAAACAAGAGTTTGAAACCAAATATGCCTTAAACTTAACAATTAACCCCTAAAAATATTAAGTGAATGCCCTAAAATTAAAAGGGGTTAAAAATAAATCCTTTAAAGCCTAGTCCAAATGAAAGCAAAAGGGTTTAAATATATCCAAAATATTATTTAAAATATTATTAAGGGATTTTATGTTTAAAAAGGGGGATTTTGAAATATTTTTGATGTAAATGGGAGATTTTGGAAGATTATGGGGATTTTATTGTTTTACCCCCATATATAGCTAACTTCCTCATATAAAAAGGGAGAGTTTGGCCTTTCAAGGCATGGGATTTTTGCAGGAAGACTTTAGAGAAGAATTGGGATTTTGAAAACTCTGTGCATATAATGTCTAAAAATTGATGAGTTTGCACTTGAAGGAGGATTGCATGAAATCTAAGTTGAAGAATTTTCTCTTGCAGGTTACAGAAGATTTCTGCATATGAAAATCTAGTGTCAAGTATAACCAAAGTGTTTTGAATACCTAAGTTTATTCTATCATGTTCAATTCTTTGGTTAGAATGTTGAATTTAGTATTATCTGAATCATGCTTCAATATGGTTTTGTAATTGGGGCAAGATGCCTTTGCTAGCTAGTTTGCATTATGTTTAATGCTTGAAGAACTAGGACTACTTATGTTGTTATTGTTGGAAACACTTGTTCAGTGTGGATCAGGAAGTTCTTGTAGGGCTTAAAACTTCCTTGCATTGACAACTTTATACTTGCGGTCAGAAGACCAGATGATGTTCTAAGAAATTTGCGGGTGACAACATTAATGGTAATTGATCACACTTATTGAGTGCATCCAAAGACGTAGCCTTGAGTGGTGAACTCTGTAATCAAATGTGCCTCTAATCTCTTGGTTTGTTTTGATAATGGTTTATGTTCTTAATTCTCCAAACAAACTAAGCTACACTAGTTAAGTAAAAAGGAATAATAAATTTATGATAATTTAGAGTTAATAAGTGAGCTCAGTAAAATGAATTGATGGATTGAGTTTGCATATCAAGGATTCAAATCATTAGTTAAAAATTCTGACAAAATTTTTGAATTAAGTAAGTTAAGCAACTGATTTCAAATGTATTTAATGAAGAACTTAATTGTGTAAGAACACTCTAAAGTTTTTCATATCAAGTGGTATCAGAGTGGTTTCTGAGCTCAAGTTTGTTTAGGAGCCAAAGTGACCAGTTTGACAAGTTTGTCAATTAGCTCAATTTGCTTAGTTTGCTTGGTTAAATAGATTACTAGTTTGTGCAAGTTTTTCATTTTGATCACTTTGACAATTTGTATGTTTGCAAGTTTAATAGGTGTACATCCAAGAGAAAGATGGAATCTAAGCAAGGAGAAGCTTCTAAGGTGATGATGTCTACATCCATGATGGATGATTTCTTTACGATTAAAAGAATGATTGAAGCACTCCACTAGGATAATTTTGAAAGGCTTCAAGAACTTGAGGAAACCAACCAGTGTCTCCAGTTAGAGAATGAAAAGTTGAGAAGTTTCAATGAAGCTTTAGAAGACGAAAAGATTAAATTACATTTGATGTTGCAAAGTGTTGTGGAAGAGCAGATTGGAGAAAGTTCTACTATAAAAATTCCTCCCAGAATTGAAAATTCTAACATTTGTACTTTTTGTCCCATTCAGAGGATTCCTCGTATGTACCCCTCACATAGAATAATAGTATGGAGGCTTCATCTACAGAAAATCAGAAGAATCCATTGGAAAATATTCAAGAAGTTGACCAAGCATCAAAGAAGGTAAAAAATGAATTAAGTTCAATTCCTTCTCTTAACCATGATCATGCTTTGCAACTTTTGAAAAACATACCAAAGGTATTGGTATAAATTTGCTGACCAAAATGGGATACAATGGAAAGGGCCTTGGAGTTAGTGGCCAAGGTATTGGAAATCCTATATACGTAATTGAGAGACCTCGATCTCAAGGATTGGGTTGTGGAGAGGTTCGGGAATGCTCCAAAGTCATCAAGGTGGCATATTCTCAAAGTGTAGACACTTTAGACTATAGTAGTGGAAGTGACCACAAACCATCTCCTAAAAAAGATGAACATGATAAAGGAACATCTAAGGAAGATTCTCCTTGAAAATTCGGCAAAGAACCTAAGAAAGACAAAGCAGGTTCTCCTAAGCAGTTCAGAGCTAAGTCCGATCAAGGGAAATCCAAAGGTGATGATTACTTTAAATATATTTTTGATTTTAGAAGTGATCCTTTTGTGAAAAATTTATGGAATATGCAACCATGTACTTTTTTTCATGCACCTAACCATTGTGTAGCAAGATGTTGCAAGAAGAAGAGGCTTTGTAGAAAGTTATTCATGCAAGCTAAGGAGACAATGAAGCATGCATCACACCTTCAAAGTACCTCTATGAAAGAGGAAACTATAATGAAGGGCAAAGCCCAAAATTACTGCACTCATTGTAGAATAAGTGGGAATTGGGTTTAGAAATGTTGGAAGTTGCACCCAGAGCTTCGGTGCTCACCAAGGCTTATAAAAGAACCTAGTCAACAAGAGATTGTAGAGGCGAAGGGGGAACCTGTGGTTTCAATCCCTAAGGTAGACTGTGAAGAACATCAACCAGAAAGGGAAAGTTCCTTTGCTCAGCTCCATAAGCGGAGGGAAAATGTGTTGACTAAATAATTGTATCAACTTTGTTTTATATCGCATGTTTGACTGTGGTAATAAGTAGGCTTTTGTGTAAAAGACTCTTCATAAATTGTTATGCAAGTATTTGCATGAAGTTATATTTCTCTAGGGTTGAGATTTTGTACAACTTTTGAAGCCATATCTCCTATAATCAAAAGGTAAAAGCTTGAAAACTTCTTAATGCAAGTTAAAGACTTATTGCTTGCAGTTCCAGTGCTCAAGCAGGTGACACAATTCTCGATGCGAGAATATGTCACTAACTTCTATTTAAGGAGAGAATTTTGTAAAGATGGATGGACTAACTATCCAATTGATCACACTAGGACTTAGAGTTACTGAGAATGGTTAAGAGTGACTTGTATGTTCCCAGCTTGAAGACTCAGTCAGATGTTGATCAAAGCCCTTGTAGGCCTTCTCAATGGCCTTGTTGCTACAACAAGCATTCACATAGTTGAATGGTGAAGCGTTGAATCATCCATTCTGAAGTACAAAGGTGAAGGAGCATATCAAGCTGAGGCACAATCTACCATTGCTCGAGTAGTTTGTGAGCAAGGAGGAACATTAGTGTTATGCTAGAATCTTCCTTGGTATTGCATGATGTAGAAAGTGGGGCATATTTCAAAGGAAAAATAAACTTTTAGAGACCAAAAAATCTTCAGTGGGGAGGATTGATCCAGGTGGATCTCAAAACTCTAAAAATTCAACTATTACAATTTCCCTTGAAATCAGCACCAGGTCGAAGTGCTCGGAAAACTAGACTTAACACAACTTGAACAGGTGAAAAAGGAGATTGTATGCCAAAGTTATGGTCAGTCAAAGATGGGGTCAAACCAGGTATAGAGGCCTATCAAAAGGTGGAACAAATAATTGTCTCGAAATTCATTGTAATCATGATCAAAATGAAGAGCTCGATGAAATGGTCCCAATGTCGCTCATTTAACCGAAATCAGAGCTTGTATGTGAGAGATAAGCTAAGTCAAAGTTCATAAGGGAAAGTTGACCAGTGCTGACATCAGCATGGTGAAAAGGTAGCCCAGTCAGCAGACTGTATAGTACAAATAATGATGTGGACTAATCCAACTTTGACACGTGGCAGTGATGTGGCAAGCTAATGTGGCATGTACAATTAACATAGACCAGTAAGGTTTGGAAACGTGGCATTGAGTTGTTTTCGATAGCGAATTAAGTAGTGCCACATGGCACATCGGTTGGGTGCCATGTGGCACATTATCTCTCCCTCTGGTTGGATTCTTCAGTTTGGTTTTTGCTTTGTCTACCTAAATATTTAGGGGTATTTGATCCCCCCACCTCCCATCCGCTAGCCATCCACTCGACCATTCATGGTGCACTGTACTATATATGGGTGATCAGTTTTTTTGTTGTATTAAAGTTTTAAATCAAATTTAAAAATAGAGAGGGGCGGGGGTCAAACCACCGACCAACCCACCCCCACAAAATGCTCTATACTGCTAGACCATTGTATGACTTCGAGTATATGGCGGGCATCGTTTCTACTTAGACAAGAGTTTGAAACCAAATATGCCTTAAACTTAACAATTGACCCCTAAAAATTAAAAGTGAATCCCCTAAAATTAAAAGGGGTTAAAAATAAATCCTTTAAGCGTAGGAAGTGAAAGTAAAAGGGTTTAAATATATCCAAAACATTATTTAAAAGATTATTAGGGGATTTTATGTTTCGAAAGGGGGATTTTGAAATATTTTGGATGTAAACGGGAGATTTTGGAAGATTATGGGGATTTTATTGTTTTACCCCCATATAGCAAACTTCCTTGTATCAAAAGGGAGAGTTTGGCCTTTCAAGGCATGGGATTTTTGTAGGAAGACTTGGGAGAATAATTGGGCTTTCGAAAACTTTGTACAGATAATGTTAGCAAATTAACGAGTTTGCACTTGAAGGAGGATTGCATGAAATATAAGTTGAAGACTTTTCTCTTGTAGGTTATAGAATATTTTTGCATACGAAAATCTAGCATCAGGTATAACCAGAGTCTTTTGAATACCTGAATTTACTCTAGCTTGTTCAGTTATTTGGTTAGAATGTTGAATTCAGTATTATATGAATCATGCTTTAGTATGGTTTTGTAATTGGGGTAAGATGCCTTTGCTAGCTAGTTCACATTTAGTTTAATTCTTGAAGAATTAGGACTGGTTATGTTGTTATTGTTGGAAACACTTCTTTAGTGTGGATCAGGAAGTGCTTGTGGGGCTTAAAACTTCCTTGCAGTGACATCTTTGTACTCACAGTCAAAAGACCAAATGATGTTGTAGGAAATTTGCAAGTGGAAACATTAATGGAAATTCATCATGCCTATTGAGCGGATCTAGAGATGTAGCCCTGAGTTGTGAACTCTGATCTCTTGGTTTGTTTTGATAATGGTTTATGTTCTTAATTCTAAAAACAAACTAAGCTACATTGGTTAAGTAAAAAGGCATAAGTAATTTATCATAATTTAGAGTTAATCAATTAGCTCAGTAAAATGAATTGATGGATTGAGTTTGCATATTGGATTCAAACCATTAGTTAAAAATATTGACAAAGATTTGGAATTAAGTAAGTTAAGCAATTGATTTAAAATCTATTTAATGAAGAACTTAATTAAGTAACTACACTCTAAAGTTTTTTCATATCACTAAAGTTGTCATTCAAAGTACAAGACATGGAAAGAGTTGTACAAAATTAACTATAGGCTTCTAGAACTTGGTAACCGAGATTTCAAGAGTGCAAACATCAAGGAACAAGATCCTGAAATCAATTTTCTGAAACCCTAAAAGGGTTCATTCACCCCTAAAGATGAATGAGATATCCATATCCCAAAAATAGTAACTTTCTATCCAAGTACATAGCTTTTTATGCTCTAAAAAAAATCCTCATAGTTTCTATAACAGTTAGGTTGTATTTCTGGTTGTTATTAGCATCTTAGTTTTCATAATTGAAGTGATTTTGGATTGGAAAAATTAGTGATCCATCATCTTGCACCATCCCATTTTGTTGGATCCTATTTTCCACAAAATTAGATATCCCTTGAAGTACTCTCTTGATCCTAAACTTATCCTTTACCCAGCCTCAAACCAACCACAGACTCAAACCAAACCTGTCTTCATCCTCAAACCACCTAAGAACAATGTTTCATAGTAATATAATACCATTACTCATACATATAACACTAGAAACAATTCACAACCAAGAAAAACAACTCCAACATCCCTCCAATTACCTCAACCTATCTTTCCTAGTACCCATCATTTTCCTTTACATAACGGAAAGGTGTATAATCTTGTTGAACAACTAAAGAATAATCCTGCTAAGATATCCTTATGGGATCTTATTCAAGCCTCCCCTCATTATCATAACATGATTCAAAGTGATTTATAACAATTTCCTATCCCTCCTAATGTGAAACCAAATGACATAGCAACCCTAATTCAAGGAATGAATACAAACATTTTTTTCCACCAAAGTGAGCTGCCTCATTTGGAAGTGCCAAAAAAAATGAATCTTTCATGATAATAGCTACCTTCAATAGGATAGGGATAAAGTGAACCCTTGTCAATAATGGCTCAACTCTTAATGTGTGTCGTGTTACCCTTTTGAATAAGTTTGGTATAGATAAATCAAGAATTTTGAACCTAATTCCTTATCGATTTGAGGATTTGGTAATGTAGGAAAGCAACTACTTGGAGTGATCACATTACTTATTACAGTTGAAAAGGTTACATTATAACCCTCGATCCATGTTATGCATCATGATCTTTCATATAATATCCTTTTATGAACACCATGGATTCATGAGATGTATGTGGTGCCTTCAACTCTTCATCATATAATGAAGTATGTATGCAACAACAAAGTGTATACAATCAAAGCTGACCTTGAACTAGACAATTGTTTTATTATTGAGAAAAATGAGGGAGATCCCTAGAAAACATTAACACCAACTATACAAGTGGAATCCATGCATGACAAAAAAAATATTGAAGAAGTCACAAAATTACTAGAAGATGATTCGGGTTCCTTAGATTTCAAACCTATTGTTACTCATTTTTGTTATTTACTCAACTTGATTGAGTTTAGAGTGTTTACAAACTGAAAGTGAAGTACATTTCTTATCTATCTTCCCTATATTGCATTCAAATTTATAAACATAAAAATCAAAGAGATTATGAGTTTTAATAACAGATTATTGCATTTATACAAGTGCATACAATATGGAAAATATTTGTACAAATCTTTCTAAAAGTAATCTTTATTGATACAAAAGTACATATTTGTCTCACACAAGTCATGAGACTTAACTTGTCCAATGAAAATAAAAGACAATTTATACATTGATGGATGAAAGAAAAAGAATGCACATATAGAGGAAGAGGCCGATGACTGGCCAGTGTTTGTTGTCTTGCCCTGTCTCTTGCTTTGAGCTATCTTGCATCGTCCATATCTCCCTGCTCCTAGCTCCTGCATCTGGAAATTGCAATGATGTTAGAGTAGTGCTCTAAGCAACGAAGGCTTCCAACACTACATGTACATGCACCAATGAATGTATAAATTTCCCCTCAAATACATTAAATAAGCATACAAACTATACATGTCCAAAGAAAGAAACATGATCATCAAGACCTTCAAGCATATGCATATATTTTTTCTAACTGTTTGCTTCATGTGCAGATACAGGAAAAGCAATGTTACTGTTTCATTAAATTTCACCACATGGGTTAAACATGGCTCCCACAAGGGTTGACCTCAGTGTGCTTCTTTGTTATGCTTTAATGATATTGAAAGATTATTCATCAGATGGATCATCTCTTTATGGTTCACACAAATAAGTACCTATCATTTATGGCAGTGAGTTAATAGTCACTGTCATAAGTGACATTTAGTTATTCAAGAAAATCATAAACTATGAATTAAATATCAAGGGATATCAAGAATACTAGAAGATCTGAAGATCATGTGTAACCGTTAATATTGGTAGTGGCTGTAGATATCTACCTTGAGGAAGAACATATGAAATAGGACTATTGAAAAGCAAGAGTGAAGCAATGATCAAATTTCCAAACGATAATCACTATTGCATACAACAGTCATAGAGGGAAATCCAAAGAACAATGCTCATGAAAAAGTAAAGAGAATGGAAACTCTTCATCAATAGGAAATATATGTAATGGAATATTTAATGGGAAAAATTTAGGTGTTATGTCCATACAATGCTACTATGCAGTCAGGCCATGAGAAGACTGTTACATGAAGATCTATCCCTATGATGATAGTGAGCAACAAATGATCAAGTGAATGAACATTATGTTTTATGCTTGTCAAATGACAAAAATGTAGGTCAAGAGAACAATATATAATTTAAATATAATTTATTGCAAGGTGATAGTCCTATGTAAAGGATGATTCTACAGTTGTCAAGTAAAGCAATGGAAAATGGTATTTTGTTTCTCATATAATACTTGTTACACTGTCATGTTTATCTTAAACTTGCAAGGTTTGTGGAAGTAGTGATGAATTTAGTGCTTTTGCTGCCTCGACAAAGTTCAAATCAAGTGGAAAGTTAATAATGGTATGTATCGTAGGTATAGGGAAGTAAGAATCATTAAGAATAGTACAGTCTACAAGTTAGTTTTTTTGGGGACGATAGTCCACAAAACTTCAAGCATAAACAACAAAGGATTTATCTACAAAATTTACAACCCTCTATTGGTACCTTAAGGATAGCAAAGTGTAGCCATTCAGCCACTGTAACAATGTTGATTGTGTTATCAAAAATTGAGTTTTTAAATGCAAAATACAATGAGAAGATTGAACAATGGAATAGCCACAAAGCATTGTGCATTTAAAACAAAATTAAGTGCAGCCATGGTTTTGACTTAAAAGATGGTAGTACAAAGTGATAGAATGCATTCATTCATTTCTTGCAGTATAAGGAACCAAGAACACAACAAATTCACAGTACAAAAATGTAGGTCGGGTGTTATTCACTTATAAGTATTCATGCAAGTTGAGCATATTAATGAATAATGAGTACATAAGAAACTCAGAAGCTGGAAGCCAGAGATAACATGTACCCAGATAGCAGATTTTCTCAATGCATAAAACGTAACATGAAGTACCACAACATGTTAAGTTGATGCTACAAGATTTGGTGAGATAATGAAGTGGGAATAGAGGGATCTTACCATTCTATCATCATTTACACAGCTTGAATGGAAGAAAGTTCTCCAACAATATACAACAATAGAGAAAACCCTTGAGGGGTTTCTAACAAAAATCTAAGGGTTGAATCATGTACATTTCTAGATAATGCAATTATTATATAGAGAATGCATAACCATGACCTGGGTGTTTCTCATTAGCTTCATTCTTTGCAAAAATGGAAGCTTTTCTTCAGGAAAATGTAATGAAATTCACAAAAATAGAGAATAGAAGGGTTTCAATTCCTTCAATATTTTGCAAAGAAGGATTCACGAGTTGAGCTCTAGTTAAAACAAATGTAATGGGAAAAGCATCATGATGACCATGGGTTTTTGGAACCATAAACATAGAACATGCCCGCTGCTTAAACTTTGAAACCATCAGGTTTTCGAAATTATAGAAAACATGAAATAATAGTAGGGTTTCATGTTAATGAAAAGCCCTCAATTTCTAAGAAAGCCGCAGTAAGATTTGATAGTTGTGTTAGAGTTTTTTTTAGAAATTTTTTTCATTTCTTTTCACTAAGAATATTTCAAAATAGAGGAAAAAAACACATGAAATGCATATATACCGTGGCCATAAAACAGGATGAAGATCTACAGGAAAATGCCACAAAGTCAAGGTGCACAAATGTGATGAGGTCGCAACATGAGTAAAGATGCACAGAAGACAAGTTAAATGCATCATTCTTGAGTCTACAGAGCTCTAGCAGAGCTTTTTATTCGCAAAATTCTTTAGGAAAGTACATAAAGTAAAGTATTCAATGTTTCTTGAATCTACAGAGCTCAAAAGAATCTCTTTATTTGTAGAAAATATAAAAGGATGTGGCAGTTTTTCTGCAAGAAATGACTTACATAGTAGAATCCAGCTTGTTTTTATGTGAAATAGTCACCAAATGCAGGAAACAGTGATGGCGCCATGAAAGATCCTCTGTGAAGTTTTCCTCGGAACCCTACGTTCACTGCCAGAAGTTTCCTGAATTTCTAAGGGTTGAAATGAATTCTTTTTTCATTCTTTTCTTTTTCCTTATGTTTCTTAGGGTTGAAACCCTAGTGGTGGTCGACTGAAAGTTAGGCATTTTTTCCTTCTTTTAAAAAAAAAAAATGCATTGCCAATTAATATCTCGTGGGTCAAGACTTTATGTCTGTCTTGTTCATCCTTTCTTCCTCGTAACTTAGGCTTGTGGAAATATTTTGACTTGATAAAACCTTTTTCCTATGTATATGATTGAATACATGTGGTCCTTTATTTTCCATTGTTTTGTATTGTAAAATGCTTAATTTAAGTCAATATTTTTAAATGCAAATTAGAAAACATGTGATCAAGTCATGGGAGTTATGCTTGAATTTATGAAATAGCAAGCATATTGGAGGGTTTTTTTTAGTTTGGATACATGTACCCACATTTTTAGGAGCATTTATGCTTCTTATTGTGAAATTGTGAGAATCTAGGGGTGGTTTTGCATGCCTAGATGCTTGGCATGATCAAAACCACTTTCCCCACATGTTGGAGATAGTTTTGGGGGGAATCTAATGCCTCATTTTTAGGCTTTTCTAGTGGATCTGACCAAAGGTAGTTGCTTGCTCCTATTTTGGTGCAACTACTTGGGTTGAGTATTATATTCACTTTTGTAACTCATTTGGACTCAATTCTGAATTTGTAGTTTCCCGAGGATAGTGATTTCTACAGTCCTTCATCAGATTTCAGCATTCTTTGTAACTCATCTTGTCATGTAATATAGTGAGTACCTTGTATGTTAATAGCATTTATTTATTTTTCCTTCTCATTACTTGATTTTCTTGTGTGCATATCTTTATCGTGATTGATCGAACTGCTTGTGAAATCTATACTTTTCCTTGTATTTTTGTCTCACTGAAAGCACCTTGTTGCAAGAAGATATATTTTTATAGGTTATAAGTTGTGTGTAAAAAATGCAAAATTTCTAGTTGCGAGATATATTTTTTCCTTCTAGGATTTTGTGTCAACACCCTCTTATAAAATATTTGTGTAAGCAATATACAAAAAATGAGTTGTGTAAGCTTTTCCCAAGCCATTAACTGAACTGTTTAGTTAAGCTAAGTTTTCATGCCTTATAGTTAGTTTGGTATATCACCACAGGGTAGTAGTTTTCAGTTTCATTTTAAAGTTTCATCTTTCTCAACCTTTCCTCAATAAAGAAAAATAGTAGTTTAGGTGATATCCAACAAAGAACCAACTTTCTCTAGAGGTCCTTTTCTGCTATAGGTGACCCACAGCCTTAGAAAAGTTTCCATGTTTCACATGATTAGTTGTGTTAAGCTAGGGTGCAAATCATAGTGTTAATAGTTTTTGGCACGCCCAGTGGGACTGTCAAATTAGACATTTTAGAAAAGTATAAGGCATTGCTGGTTATGATATACTGCCAGCACTTTCAAGCCTTTGAGAGGCAATTTTTGCATATCTGGTGACTTCCACTAAGAACATAACAAGAAAAACCAATGTTGTTTGTTTTTATGAAAAAGATTCAAACAAGGAGCTCAAAATCCTTTGAGTACTTATAGTTGTCTCCACCTATAAGGAAGAGTAGGTCTGTAAAAAGAGCTTCCATCTCAAAGAGGGTTCAATCAACCCCACCAAGTTTTAGATCAACTTTTATAACCAGTCCAGTTGTAGTTGCAACTTCAATTCTTGCTGTTCCAGCTCAGGTTAGCCAACCTCCAATGGTTCAAATGGCTAGAAATCAACCTTTTGTGCCATTCTATGGAGGTAGTCCATTGAATTTGGCTCATCATGATGATATCTCTGTAGCTACCTTAAAAAGCTTGCCATTTTTTACATGAGATGATCAAACAACCCCTATTGAGCATATTAGAGATGTAGCATCTCTGTGTGGGGTTCATCATATAACCCAAGAGAATGTAGTTGTTAGATTACTTGCAACCTCATTGGAAGGAAAGGCATTGCAGTGCTTTCGAGGTTTGCAAGTTGGGTCTATTGCAACTTGGGATGAATTAGAGGATAAATTACACAAGCAGTTTCAGGATAAGTCAGAACACCTGTCACTGGTTGAACAACTTATAACCATTAAAAGAGCTCCTCAAGAGAAAATGATAGATTTTAAATTTTTTTTCAGAAGACATGGTTCAGAATACCTGAAACAGTAAGGCCTTCACTTGATTATGCCTTCATGTATTATTTAAGGGATTTGCGTAGTGAAATTGCTATTATGATTCAGTCTATGGGTGGGAAAATATTTCCTCAAGCATATGATATAGCTATTAGGGCTTAAAAAAACCTTATTCAGGCTGGAAGGATAGCTCCTAGACCACCAATGCCAAATTTTCCAGACATTCCACCTTCTATTCCCTTACAAATTCCACCTTTTACACCTTTACCAACTATACTAACATTACCAAATGTTTCCCAACCTGTTGTTAATCAAGGGAATGTTGCCTCAAGCTCATCTCAAGAGCTGCAGGAGACTAAAAGCCTATTACATATTTTTGGCAACAAGTTAGTGAACATAGAAAAGTAGCAACAGCAGAGTAGACAACCTTTTCAGCAAAATCAAGGTCAAGGGAAACAATATCAAGTAAATAGCCAGCCTTATCAAGGAAATTATCAGGGGTAGAGATAAAATTTGAATTCGAGACCATTTCATTCATATAACCCAACCCCAATTAGTGTTGTTAAGGAGCTTGTTCCTATTCAGAACAATCTTGTAGTAGACTATGAATGGTGTTCACTTTGCAATCAGCCCCACAACCAAGCCACTTGTCCAAATGGGGTTATTAACTAAACATTAATGGTGAAAAATGCTTCAAGTTCATAGCCTAATCAACCCAATGATGCATCCTTACAACAACAAAGTCAATCTACCAGTAATGCCACTTTTTTAAATTGGCAAGGTGAAGAATTATGTGGAGTGTCTAATGATGATTCTCTGATTGTAGCAAAAACAAGAGCTAAGAAAAGGGATTTTTAGCTTTAGCAGTCAGCCAATAAAGGAAAAGGAGTTGTAGAACCATCTACATCACAAGTACCCCATATTTTGCAAAAAAAAAACACAGGTTGTTGCCAAGGAGCAATCACACTTGCAAACTAAACCTGTTGTTGCAAGGATACAATAGAAGGTAGATTCCACTGCCCCCTTCAATATTGTTGAGAATATGAGAAAAATGAATATCACAATGTCTATGTGGGACTCTTTGGAAATCCCATGCCGAAAAGAATTATTACAATCTGCCTTGACTGAAAAGACAGTGACTAGTGAAGTTTCAATTGATACAGTTAAGGTTCTTTTGACAAATGTACCCTAGGATAATGATAAGCAACAAAGAAAACAACCAAGTAAAGAGTCTGGAAATGGTGTCAAGCCTCCTCCTTTCTATGTAACATTGATTATAGGAGACAAATTATTTCATAATTGTATGGTTGATAGTGGAGCCAGTAGTTCAGTCATGCCAAAAAAGATTGTAGACCAATTAGGACTGAAATACCAACCCCTTGAGAAAGGAGTGCTTCGGTTAGATGGGACAAAAATTAATACTACTGGTGTTATCAAAGATTTGGGTCTCACATTACATGCCTATCCAAATTTTTCAATTCCCCAGGATGTCTTCATCATTGATTTACCTCCATTCTTTGCCCTGTGTTTATCAAGGGACTTCACTACAAAAAATGGAGGTTATTTGTCTTTTGACTGGCCCCATATGCTTTTTAGGACCAAGTATGGAACAAAAGTGACAATAAAATCAGATTCATTGGAAAAGGATCACATTAAACCTTATGTGCCAAGTGCAGTTAATGCTAACTATGTTGTTTTTGAAGACAGCGAGCTTGCTGCAGCTCAAGAGCTACAAGCTGAAAGTATACCAGAGGTGCTACTAAATGAGTGGGCATCAGAAAATATAGTGGATAATCCAAATTAATTAATTTAGGAAGTTGGATTGGGTATTTATGTGCTGCATGAACCAGAAATGGAGATGTCAAACCTTGAAAAGAATGCAGAACAACAATTACTACAACAAGATGAACTATGGTAGATGTACTTTGATGGCTCCAGAAGCATAAATGGAGCTGGTGGAGGTGCAATGTTGATCTCTCCACAAGGTGATAGGTATTATATTGCTTTCAAATTTTCTTTTTCTTGTTCTAACAATACTGCTGAGTATGAAGGACTAATACAGGGCTTAGAATGGGCAAGGATAAGAGGAATAAGCTGCTTGCAAGTGTTTGGGGATAGCAAATTGATTGTTAATTAGGTGAGAGGGTTAAATGTGAAAAAAAATGATACTTTGAAATATTATAAGCATAGGGTATGGGATATGATAGAGGAATTTGATGCCTTTAATATGATTTCAGTCCCTATGAGTCAAAATAAGCACACATATAGATTGGTTGCAATTGGTGCTCAATTTGGCATAACCAATGAGATTAGAAAAGAGAAGGTACAACAACATGTTAAAATAGTTGTTAGGCCCTCTATCCCTGACAACAATGTTAACTGCCAAGTCTTCAAAAGTGATGAACAAATTCTAAGTTTTTTGCTTGAGGAAGATCAATTTTCTATTGTAAACCAGGGAAAGTTAAAATGACAATACAAGGATTAGATTATCTAGCTGAGGAAAAAGAAGCTACCCAGGGGTTTGGTTACATTAGAGTCCCTCTTCAGCACTAGTGACTAGCTAAAAATGAACAAAGCCAACATTCAAATTAAAGAGGAGCATTATGAAGAGTTGGAGATCTTTAAAGGTAAGCTTCTTAAGATAGGGAAAAAAAATTCACAATTAGATAGGTAGCTTTATGCCAAGAATTTTAGGATGTTTTTGCTTGGGATTACTCTGATTTAAAAGGATTTGATCCTAGAATTGCTCAACACACAATAGAACTAGAACCCAATGCAAAACCTATAAGACAAAAACAAAAAACTCTAAATCCAAAACTGCAACCCCTCATGATTAAGGAATTAACCAAGTTGATTGAAGGAGGGATTATATTTCTAATTAAACACACCTCCTAGGTTTCTAACTTTGTTTCAGTTAGAAAGAATAAGGGTGAAATTAGTCTTTGTGTGGATTCTAGAGATCTTAATAGGGCTTCTTTGAAGGATCATTACCCACTGCTCTCCATGGAGTAGATCCTTCAAGTGGTTGCTGGTTCTGAGAGATTCTCCCTACTTGATGGATATTTTGGTTATAACTAGGTATTGGTCAAAGAAGAGGACCAATATAAGAATGCATTTACAACAAAATGGGGCACTATGGCCTATAAGAGAATTCCTTCGACCTGTCCAACATTGGAGTGGAAACTTTAGCATCAACTCCCACACTGGTAAACCCAGATTTCTCAAAAGACTTTATTCTATATGCATTTGGAAGTATAGATTTTGTTGTTGCAATACTAATACAGTAGAATACTGAAGGCTTAGAATAGCCCATTGCATTTATCAACCAAATTTTGGTAGATTATGAACAAAGGTATTCATTTGTGGAGAAACATGTTCTTGCTATCATAAGAATACTAAAAATGTTTAATCCATTAATTTCCAATAATAAAATTCATTTGATGGTAGCGCATCCAAGTGTGAAAGAGTTCATGTTGAGTAAAGATCTCAATGAAAAGAGAGCTAGATGGATCACTAAATTCATGGAATTTGATGTTGATATCAAGATCACAAAGGTTGTAAAAGGTAAAGGACTTTGTGAGAAACTTGCTTCAACACTAGAAACTGAAGATAAAATAGAAACAAAGACAATTTTAGTTATTTATAATCAAGATTAGAATGTTGCACCTCCATTAGCAGCAAGATGGCATGATATGACTTATTTTCTACAAACTGGTGGATGTCCACTAGATTTAGACAAAGCTAAAAGAAGACATTTCAAATTGCAATCTATACAATATGTGTTGATTGATAATGTTCTATTTAGAAAATATCTTAATGGTGTTTTATTGAGATGTATTGATCAGGATCAGATTGAAAAGGTGCTTCATGAGTTCCATGATGGAACTGTTAAGGGTCATTTTGCCCCAAGAACAACTGAATGGAAAATTATGAGAGCTAGTTGTTATTGGCCAACCATGTTTAAGGATTCCTATGCATGGTCCAAAAAGTGTGTGAAGTGTGCAATTTTTGCAGAAAAGAAAAGATGCCAACATTACCTTTGCAGCCAATTCAAGTGGAACAACCCTTCATGAGATGGGGAATTGACTTTATTCAACTCATAAACCCACCTTCAAGCATTGGGCACAAGTGGGTAATCACTGCTACCAATTATTTTACAAGGTGGACTGAGGAAGTAGCCTTGAAAGAAGCCAATGAGTCATCTATTTTGAACTTTTATGATGATATAATAACCAGGTTTGGTGTTCCAGAATCAATCATTTCAGATAATGCTTTGGAATTTGTGGGACTCAGACTGAGTGATTGGGTAGTTAAGAATGGCATATATTTGAACACATCCTCTAACTATTACCCTCAAGGTAATGGTTTGGCTAAAAGCACAAACAAGAACCTGATCAGAATCATTAAATGAATAATGGAGGATAATCAGAGAGCTTGGCACACCAAGCTGAAATCTTCCTTATGGGTAGATAGGATAACTCCCAAATGGTCTATTTGAAATTCTCCATATGTATTGGTTTATGGCAAGGAAGTGAGATTACCTTTGTCTATAGAGCTACCAGCTCTTGATATTATGCATCAGTTGGAAATGTTTGAAGAACAAGACCCATTAGCAATCAGATACGCTCAACTCATGGAGTTGGAAGAGACAAGAAACAAAGCTATGAAGTCTTTGGAGTATCATCAACTCCAAACTAAAATATTTTTTGATAAGAGGGAAAGTACCAGAGTTTTCAGGGAAGGTGATGTACTCAAGTGGGATGAGTTGAAAAGCAGGCCAGGAAAGCATACAAAATTTGATAGCTTATGGAGTGGCCCATTTGTTATCACAGAGTGCAAGGAACACAATGTATTTCAGTTGTCCAAGATGGATGGAGAGATTCTACCTATCCCAGATAATGGGATACACCTCAACCATTGCTTTGAGGTTTGATCTATATACTTTTTTCTAGTTTAGAAGTTTTTCTCTTAATAATTGTTGTTGCACCTTAGTTTAGTTGTTGTTTTCAATTTCCCTAAGTTATTTTTAGCATAGTTAGATATTTTTCCTATTGCAGTTTTGGTTTTCAAAAAGTTTCCAAGGTGTTCTAAGTCATTTTTCTAATGAGTTACAGAATTGAATCAAGTTGCTTTTAGATATGTTTTGAGTTTTTGAGTGACCTTGTGCCCAATGAATAGTCTAGGTAGCCGGTCTTAATGTTTAGCAGACAAACATATAGCAGATGTCGCTAGAAATGTTACTCATTTTTGTTACTTACTCAAGTTGATTGATTTTAGAGTGTTTGCAAATTGAAAGTGAAGTACACTTCTTATCTATCTTCCCTATATTGCATTCAATTGTATAAACATAAAAATCAAAGAGATTATGAGTTTAGTAACAGATTATTGCATTTATACAAGTGCATACAATATGGAAAATATTTGCACAAATATTTTTGAAATAAATCTTTATGGATAAAAAATTACATATTTGTCTCACACAAGCCGTGAGACTTAACTTGTCCAATGAAAATGAAAGACAATTTATACATTGATGGATGAAAGAAAAAGAATGCACATATAGAGGATGAGGCCAGTCATTGCCTAATGACTATTCAGTGTCTGCTATCTTGCCCTATCTCCTGCTTTGAGTTGTCTTGTGTCCTTCATAGCTCCCAGATCCTACATCTGGAAACTGCAATGATGTTAGAGCAGTGCTCTAAGCAATGAAGTCCTCTAACACTACATATAGATGCACCCATGAATGTATAAATTGTCCCTCAAATACATTAAATAAACATACAAACTATACATGTCCAAAGAAAGAAACATGGTCATCCAGTCCTTCAAGCATATGCATATATTTTTTCTAACTATTAGTTTCATGTGCAGATACAGGAAAAGCAGTGTTATTGTTTCATTAAATTTCAGCACGTGGGTTAAACGTGGCTCCCGAAAGGGTTGAGCTCGGCATGTTGCTTTGTTATGCTTTAATGATATTGAAATATTATTCATCAGATGGATCACCTCTTCATGGTTCACACAAATAAGTACCTATCATTTATGGCAGTGAGTTAATAGTCATTGTCATAAGTGACATGTAGTTATTCAAGAAAATCATAAAGCATGAATCAAATATCAAGGGATATTAGGAATACCAAAAGATCTGAAGATCATGTGTGACAGTTAATATTGATAGTGGTTGCAGGTATCTATCTTGAGGAAGAATATATGAAATAGGACTACTAAAAAGCAAGAGTGAAGCAATGATCAAAGTTCCAAAAGATAATCACTATTGCATACAACAGCCATGGAGGGCAATCTAAAGGACAGTGCTCATGAAAAAGTGCAGAGAATGGTAGCTCTTCATCAATAGGAGAATATGTGTAATGGCATATTTAATGGGAAAAATTCAAGTGTTATGTACATATAGTGCTACTATACAGTTAGGCCATGAGAAGAGTGTTAAATGAAGATCTATCCCTATGATGACAGTGAGAAAAAAATGATCAAGTGAATGAAGATTATGTTTTATGCCTATCAAATGACAAAAATGCAGGTCAAGAGAATAGTAAATAATTTAAAAATAATTTATTGCAAAGTGATAGTCCTATGTAAAGGATGATTCTATAGTTGTCAAGTAAAGCAATGGCAAATGGTATTTTTTTTCTCATATAATACTTGTTACACTGTCATGTTTATCTTAGACTTGCAGGGTTTATAGAAGTAGTGATGAATTTAGTTCTTTTGCTGCCTCGAAAAAGTTCAAATCAAGTGGAAAGTTAATAATGGTATGTATCATAGCTACAAGGCAGTAGGAATCATTAAGAATAGTACAGTCTACAAGTCAATTTTTTTGGGGAGGACAATCCACAAAACTTCAAGCATAAACAACAAAGGATTTTTCTGCAACATTTGCAAGCCTCTACTAGTACCTTAAGGATAGAAAAGTGTAGCCATTCAACCACTGTAATAATGTCGATTGTGTTATCAAAAATGGAGTTTTTAATGCAAAATATAGTGAGAACATTGAACAATTGAACAGCCACAAAGCATTGTGCATTTAAAACAAAATTAAGTGCAGTCATGGTTTTGAATTAAAATGGTAGTACAAAGTGATAAAATGCATTCATTCATTGCTTGCAGCATAAGGAACCAAGAACAAAAAAAATCACATTATAGAAATGTAGGTCAGGTGTTATTAACTTACAAGTATTCATGAAAGTTGAGCATATTAATGAATAATGAGTGCATAAGAAACTCAGTAGCTGGAAGCTAGAGATAACATGTATCTAGACAACAAATTTAGTCAATGCATAAAAGGTAACATGAAGTACCACAACATGTTAAGGTGATGCTACAAGATTTGGTGAGATAATGAAGTGGGAATAGAGGGATCTTACCATTCTATCATCATTTACACAACTTGAATGGAACAAATTTCTCCAACTATATACAAGGACATAGCAAACCCTTCAGGGGTTTCTAACAAAAATGTGAGGGTTGAATCATGTACATTTTTGGAGAATGCAATTATTATACATATAATACATAACCTTGACCTGGGGGTTTCTCATTGGCTTCATTATTTGTAAAATAGAAGCTTTTCTTTAGGAAAATGTAATGAAATTCAAAAAAATAGAGAATAGAAGGGTTTCAATGCCTTCAAGATTTTGCAAAGAAGGATTCACAGGTTGAGCACTAGTTAAAACAAATGTAATGGGAAAATCATGATGATGATGGTGGGTTTTTGGAACCATAAACATAGAATATGCAAGTTGCTTAAACTTTGAAACCATCCGGTTTTCAAAATTATAGAAAACATGAAATAATAGTAGGGTTTCATGTTAATGAAAAGCCCTCAATTTCTAAGAAAGTCACAATTAGATTTGATAGTTGTGTTAGAGTTTTCTTCATAAATTTTTCCACTTCTTTTCACTAAGAATATTTCAAAATAGAGGAAAGAAACACATGAAATGCATATATACCTGTGGCCATAAAACAACATGAGATCTATAGGAAAATTCCACAAAATAAAGGTGCACAAATATGATGAGGCCACATGCATGCACAAATATATAGGAAATTTAAATGCATCATTCTTGAGTCTACAGAGCTCGAGTGGAGCTTTTTAGTCACAAAAATCTATAGGAAAGTAAAGAAAGTAAAGTATTCAATGTTTCTTGAATCTACGGAGCTAAAAATAAGCTCTTTATTTGCAAAAAATATAAAAGGCAGTGGCAATTTTTCTGCAGGAAATGACTTACATGGTAGAGTCCAACTTGTTTTTATGTGAAATATTCACCAAATGCAAGAAACAGTGATGGCGCCATGAAAGATCCTTTGTGAATTTTTCCTCAAAACCCTACCTCTGCGGCCAGAAGTTTCCTGATTTATAAGGGTTGAAATGAATGCTATTTGCATTCTTTTCTTTTGCCTTATGTTTCATAGGGTTGAAACCAAGTAGTGGCGGTCGATTGAAAGTTAGGAATTTTTCCTTCTTTTTAAAAAAATAAAATGCATTGCCAATTAATAAATGTGGGTCAAGACTTTATGTCTATGTCTTTTTCATCCTTTTTGCCTTGTAACTTAGGCTTGTGGTCATATTTTGAATTGATAAAACCTCTTTCCTATGTATATGATTGAATACATGTGGTCCTTTATTTTGCACTGTTTTGTATTGTAAAATGCTTAATTTAAGTCATTATTTTTAAATGCAAATTACAGAACATGTGTGATCAATTCATGGGAGTTATGCTTGAATTTATGAAGTAGCAAGCATATTGGAGGTTTGTTTTTAGTTTGGAGACGTGTACCCACATTTGTAGGAGCATTTATGCTTCTTATTGTGAAATTACAAGAATCTAGGGGTGGTTTTGCATGCCTAGATGCTTGGCATGGTCAAAACCACTTTCTCCACATGTTGGAGATAGTGTTGAGGGGAATCTAATGCCTCATTTTTAGGCTTATCTAGTGGATCTCACCCAAGGTAGTTTCTTGCTCCTATTTTGGCGCAACTACTTGGGTTGAGTATTATATTCACTTTTGTAACTCATTTGGAGTCAGTTCTAAATTTGTAGTTTTATGAAGATAGTGATTTCTACAGTCCATCAGATTTCTACATTCTTTGTAACTCATCTTGTCATGTAATACAGTGAGTTCCTTGGATGTTAATAGCATTGAGTTTTTTTTCCTTCTCATTACTTGCTTTTCTTGTGTGCATATCTTTATGGTGATTGATCAAACTACTTGTGAAATCTATAGTTTTCCTTGTATTTTTGTCTCACTGAAAGCACCTTGTTGCAAGAAGATATATTTTACAGGTTATAAGTTGTGTGTAAAAAATGCAAAATTTCTAGTTGTGAGATATATTTTTTCCTTCTAGTATTTTGTGTCAACATCCTCTTATAAAATATTTGTGTAAGCAATATACAAAAATGAGTTGTGTAAGCTTTTCCCAAGCCGTTAATTGAACTGTGCAGTTAAGTTGAGTTTACATGCCTTATAGTTAGTTTGGTGTATCACCACAGGGTAGTAGTTTTCAGTTTCATTTTAAAGTTTCATCTTTCTCACCCTTTCCTCAATAAAGAAAAATAGTAGTTTAGGTGATATCCAACAAAGAACCAGCTTTCTCTAGAGGTCCTTTTCTGCAATAGGTGATGCACAACCTTAGAAAATTTCCCATGTTTCACATGATTAGCTGTGTTAAGCTAGGGTGTAAATCATAGTGTTAACACCTACATTCATGGGAAAATACAAGATCATAACAAAATATTCTGACAAGGGAAAAGAAAAAATGATAATTTTAACACAAAATTTGAAAGCATCCACCTCAACCACTTTAGGAAAAGAAGAAAATTACACAAAAAAAATTGATAAAAACAACCACCGAATTCGAAAGAAATAGAAAAGCTTTATCAAAGATTTTATGAACTTATGAAACAACATGGGTATAGTGGAAAAGGATGTGGTGCTAGAGAAAAAGTTATCTTTGTCCCTATAGAGCCTAACACCCAAGAAAAAACTAATGGTATTGGTTATTTTCCTTTGAAATAAATAAAAGAATAAAAAAACCCTTCACTCAATAGCAACACTATTACAAAAGATTCTTCTAATTCAACTTTAACATTATTTCATCTTAAATTGATAAAAACTAGTCGACTTTGTTATTATCCTTTGAAAGAAATGAAAGAAACAAATAAGTCTCCCCTTAACATTAATGTAATCACACAAAGAACTCCTAGGACATGTCTTAGTAATTTTGGAGTTCATTATATTTTACATCTGCATTTCAAGGAGAGAACAAAATATTTCAATTTAAATAGTCGTGTAAGTATGACATCTTCTACTAAGCAAGAGATATTTTTGTTGTAAAATAAAGGAACATCTACTACTATTAATCAAGAGAGTCTCTTGTCAAGACTCCTCCAAGATTGTTTGATGTCTCTCCCTCCAAGAACATGAAAGAAATTTTACTACAATATTTCATTTTGTGCATATCATAGAGTTCATGGTCATTCTACTAATGAAAGTAAGGCTTTGGGTACTAAAATTCAACATCCTAAGGAATGTGGTGCTCTTCCCTATGTTGAAGCACTTATTTCTTCTAATTAAAATTTATATACATTCTATTATGTTTCTCATCAATCATCTTGGCTCACACTTGTCCCGCACTAAGTGGTGACAAGGGGTTAGGTAGCCTTGTCCTTGCATGACACTTGTCGTTGTCTCTTTTGGCTAGTTGACCACCTTCCATGTATATATAAGAGCAAGCTTGGGATGTGGATGATATGCCTTAAGTTGGCTCACACGTGACATACTTTTATTTTTATGTTTAGCATTACATTTTATGGGTAACCCCTTTTCATGACGTAGCTTCAATCAAGAACATATGACTTGGCATAGGGCTTTCTAAACAAGCTCTCATGTCTTCTTCATTGGAAACTTTAAAGAAGATTACTCATATAAATGGTGTTAGCAATCTCTTTAAAGTGGGGGCATAGATTGAAATTATCTTTTTACATTTCTCATGTTTCATTGTGTGATTTTATTTCTTCTTGTGATGTGTGCTTTTCTTGGTATTGTCATTGGGTTTGATTTTTTCTCTCTTAGAGATATTAGGCACGATGTTCCCTAAGGAGAGACCTTACATGAACTAAGCAAATTCCCTTTGAAAAATCTTTACTTGCATGTTGTTCATAAGCTCATAGTTTCATTTTGTGACACCTTATTAAAGTTATCAGAGATATAACTTTGGTATGGTTAGTATGTATGGAAGGTGACCATAGGCATGATTTTCCCACAACCACTTGCTTGTGTGTGTGAGCACATATCAATAACATGTGTATGTGTCTTTGGGGACTCACCTAGTGGATACTGGATTCCATTCTCCCTTGTGAGCGTGCATTTGGTTTGCATAGTGGAAATCATCTTACACTTGTAATTTTTTTTTGCACAAATAGCATAGACCAATTCCACATTGTATTGGAAAATTTTTTGAGGATTGATCCACCTTTTTTCCTTATTCTTTCTTCTTTATGTCTTTGGTAGTGTATGCTTGTACCTTGTTGTTTCTTCATACATCATTCACATGAGTGTTCTTTCGTGCCTATGTTGGTTTTACATAGGATCTTGATACTAGGGGCTTGATCATCCCTCTTGATTGTTGTCATCCTATCCCACTAGCATTAGTGCACTTGGGCCCCTCTTGATGTGAATTTGTCTACTTTAGTCTGAGTTTGATGCAAGGTCATCCTCTCATTAAAGTGGGGGCTAAATGTAGTGTAGAAAATGCATCCCTTTACATTTTCACACTTGTTTGGACCATACCTATTAAAATTAGGTTTATTTATACCTTAATTGGTCCTAATTTGCATTCACAAGCCTAATTAAGTGCATTTTTCTTAGGATAATCTTGACATTTAACAAATGACAAATCATAATTTAATGTTTTTGGTTATGTGTTCCAGATATAGGGATCTAGGACTCATATGCCTCTTTTGACATATAGGTCCCACCTATGTCTTGGGGCCTAGTTTCAGATGTTGTGTTTAACTTAACACTTCTTGAAGTTTATGTCCTAGGTTTAAGCCATTGGGATTCATACGACCAGCCTAGCGTATGAATCCCACTTTAACTTGGACCTATTTTAAATCAAATTCTTGGTGGGATTTTACTATCCTAGATCTAATGTCAGCTTGTAGTGTTGTAATTTTGGAAAATTAGGCATTAAAAAGTATAAATACAAGGTTATTTCACATAATTTCTCCTAGCAATTTTGAGATTAACCATTCTTAAGGAAAGTTTATGAGATCAAGAGCATTCAAGAGAAAATTATCAATAATTTGAAGCTACATACATTGGAACCATTCACACAAGTTTGTAGCCTTCATTTTAAGGGTTTGGTGAGTTTCAACATTGCATTTTTTTCATCATCCCTTCATGCTTTTCTATTTCATTTCAAGTTTTAATTACCAAAATGGGGTTTGACCATGGTAAACCCCTATTCCATAACAAAACAAAAATTTTATCTCTTGATGTGTGATTACAGATCTAGATGAATTAGAGCTTGAAGATCCTTTGAAGAAAAATTTGTTGGAAGAATGAAGAACATCTCATTATGTGGGTTTTTTATTGTCATTGATGTCACCATGTTATATGAGTTATAATTGCATCACCGTAAGTTCTAGCTTGATCCAACGTTGTGAACTGGTATGTAGAAATAGTTATTATCCCTCGATATTTTGGTCTGCAATCCTTTGCTGATGAATATCATAACTTGCAGTTTTGGGAAATGATCTTTAGATGTTAGAAGTCTATAAATTCAGAATTTCATGTGCACAAGTGCTCGTATGGTGAGTTGGCATCACTCAGTTGTTGTATTATGTTATTAGGTTTATCCCTAGCCGACCTAATCAATAGTTTATGTTATAATGAATTAAGTTTGTGTTGCAAATGTATTTGTGACCTATCTTAGGTCCAAGTCAACATATTGTAGCATACTACATGATTGAATTATTTTTGGAAAAAAATTGTACATTCCTGAAGCCGACAATTAATCTTTAGGGTGAATAAGGGTTGCATATAATTAGACCAACCTAATTGATGCTTGCAGATGAGTCAGATATATATATTGGACATTTTTGAGATTGATGGTGTGGATAGATATGTATGAAAAGACGAATCAAGGTGAATACATATCTGCTAGTATGCGAGTTTATCAGAAGAAGTGTTTAAAGTCAGTTTACTGAGAATCAAAGGAACTAAATCAACACTTGTTAGGTGTAACTTTATCAGTTCATATTCTAGCTATAAGCCATTTCTACATTTTATCTTTGTAGGTAGTGAGCCTCCCATTTTTGGATAGTGAGTCCTTGCAGTGAGCCACCCTTTGTAATATCTTGTAACCAGTTATATCATATTGTGAGCTAATCCTCACCGTGGATTTTCCCATTTTGGGTTCTCCACATAAAAATCCTGGTGTTCATGTGTTGTGTGCTTTTATGTTCTGCTAATGCTCTTTCTCATTCTTCCTATTATATGCATTGGAGTATTTGGGTAGTGTATGCTCAATAAGTTTAAGAAGATACTGACTCACCCCCCTCTTAATATCTTGGTTATTCAACAATTAACTAGTTATATCATATTGTGAGCTAATCCTCACTGTGTTATTTCCCATTTTAGTTTTTCCATGTAAAAATATTTGTGTTCATGTGTTGTATGCTTTTATGTTCTGTTAATGCTCTTGCTCATTTTTATTGTTATATGCATTGGAGTATTTGGATGGTGTATCTTCAATAATTTTAAGAAGATATTGATTCACCCCCCCCTCAGTATCTTTGGTGATTAACAAAAGTTTCAAAAGTTTTAAAATTTTTCAATTTGTCATCTTCATGGAAACACACCTATAGGCCATAATTCAGACTTTCAAACTTGAAGAATAGAATAAGACGAAAGCTATAGAGTATCTCTAGAGGCTATAGAAACATTTTTCAAACCATAATACTAGGACTAAATCACCCCCCTAGGAATATGGGTCCTAGTAAAGCCCTTTTTCTATTTTTTTTGTATATCTTGAACAGTCAAAAAAAAATTCTAGATTTTGCCTAGATTCCTATAGCAAAACTAAATCACTCATCTTGGCATATTAGTCCCAGTTCACCTTAAAACAACAATTTACAGGGTTTTTTAGATGTTTTTTTGACCTCTCCATTCTTTCAAGTACTTTTCTATTTCATTATATTTATTAGTCTTATTTCATGCTTTCAAGTTTCTAGGGTTTTGTGCATACATGTTTGCATTTCTCTGTTGAAGCTTCATTTAATGGTGAACCCTCGTTTAATCACACAAGGAAAACCCTAGTCGATTAGTCAATTGAGTCACTTGGTTGAGGGATCTAGGTTTCCCAATGATTAAAGTGTGAAATAGGTCCAATTCCATCTCCCAAAAGGTGGAACCCTATTTTTGTTTAATCAATAAATAGTTTTGGCCTTTATCCTTTTACCAAAACCAGAAAAATTATCAAAGTGGGGAAGATGAATGGAAGTTTGAAGAAGATGGCTGTAAATGGAAGATACAAATATTATAACATACAAAGGGGGAAACAAAAAATATTGAAATAGTAAGGGATAGGGTATTTGCAAGATCATGATGGGTATGTGTAGGGTATGTGGCTGACGACTTTTTTTTACCCAAAATTGATGAAACGAAAAGGGTTTTTAAAGGAGATTCTCAGCTTTCCACCAATATAAATTATGCTTTAATTTTAATTTAATAAATAATTATTATTCATTTTCTACTTGAATTACGACTAAAGTCCTGATTGATAGGCTAATTGAAAAATTTTTATAGCTTTCAAATGGTATCACATTTTTTGAATCCAAAACATGCATCACATTCTATGCTTCACATACTATAGGATTAAAAAAATTATATATTAATTTCATGAAGTTTTGACAAAGTTAATGTGGTTAGACATACGATTTTTTTATATTTTTAAAATTTGTAATAAAAAATTCATAATTAATTATTTACTTGGAAAAAAAATACAAAAAAATATGCATCACATCATAACATGATTCCTCTACTTATATCTAAAATATTATAAAAAAATATTATCATTTTATTGTGGTTAGGGTGGTCAGACAGACATCAACTTCTTTTTTTGAAATTTAAGTACTACATTGAAATTTCAAATTTTCACCAAATAGATTTTTTTAAAAAAATAAACCTAGTAGTTTAGATACTACATTCAATTTTCTACAAATTCTATTCTTAAATATTTTTGAAATAATATAGATAACTTATTCAAATTTTTATGTCAAGTTTCCTAACTCTGATTTTTCTGAAATTTTTGCCACTTAAGGGCCTGTTTTTTCCATGATGATCCTGCACATACCCGATACTAAAAACACTAAAGGGAAAAATCATGTTGAATTTTTATTGAAATAAAAGAATAAACCAATGAGGATGTTAGATAGTTTATAAAAATTGATATCACCAATTATAATCTCACAAATAGTTTTTCTCAAGCATTTCATTTTAGGATTGTTCACTTTTTCTAATGAAAAATAGTCTTTTACATGTGTACTAATTGTATGTAAGTTTTATAACTAGCTAGCTTAGGTTTTGTTAAAAAATATATAGGGAAAATCATTGAATCCCAGATCAAAAGTATCTAGGGTAAACATTAGCTTTCATAAATTTCATTGGAGGAGTATGATTCATATGTAGAGATTACATGATCAATTTAATTGTCATTTTAAATATCTTTTCAAGAATTAAAAATTGTGTGTTTAAGTTAATACAAAAAGAAGGTGACCATTCATCTTTCTCTATATTATTTTCCACATCATTATCACATGCCTTATAACCCACTTCTTGAGTTATGCAGGAGTTCATGTAAATGCGATCGTGGTTTATTGTGCCATAATCCTTTATATCAATATATTTATAGTGCTTTTTTGCATTAATATAATAATATTGGTAGATATATAACTAATGATGACCATCATGAATATTTAAAATGATTTTTTTTTTCAAAATTAATTAAATTAACAAAGCACCCACACAATGTATTGAGACAACTTTTGTTGCACAATATTCTTTACTTTTGATTACTCTAAAGGTTACATGTAACCTTACATCACACAGGACTCAATATTTTTTGTGATTATCATTATAAAAATGAACATTCTAGAAATAGGTGGATGAAGCTCAATAATTAACTTCAATTTTTTTTAGAAGGAAAGATAATTCAAGCCAATTTTAGTCATATAATTCTATATATCTTCTAGTCATCATATTACTATATTTTCCTATATTAATATGGACAATTTTATCTTCTAATTATTTAGTAGAACATGAAATTTATAATGTTTTCATTGGTATAATACTAGTTATCCTTAGGTGATGGTTAACAATATTGATCAATCAACTCTCCTCTAAATAGAAAACATGATTTATTAAATAATGCAACTATCCAACATGCGGTTGTTGTTTTAATAACAAATGTATTATAATCCATGGAAACACAACATAAACTTATTACAATCCACTGAATGAATGAAGATGAAATTGTTAGAGGATGGAATTTAAGTGGATGTCCTTGTGTTGAACCAAGGCCTTTAGCATTGTGAGAGAGTTGATCATATGCCTAGTTGTTTTTAGATAAAACAATTTTTTTGCAATATAATTGTGATGAAGGGTATGGAGAATAACCATAAGATGGAGATGAAACAAGCAACTAATCCATATTTGTAAGTGCATTATTATTCTTTGGATTATTTGGTAGGTTTTATCAAGCAGAGACATGAGCCATAAGCATAAGGAAAGGATGATAAGAAATGTGTTTATTTTCATCAACAAAAAAATCTTCCCATTTTTAGGGTTGAAAGTGCTTACAAACTCAAATGCAAAGAAAAATATTAGTAATCATTATGTAGATGAAGATTGAGAAAATATTTAATGCATCATTGCAACCCATTTATAGGGGAGATATAACTAACAAATATCATTGAAATAGTTTATTCCACATTGAGGTATTCAAATTCCTATACCATATTGAAGACGAAGAAATGTGATTTTATTTCCTTAAATCTGTATCTAATTTCACTAATTTAACCCTCATTTTTTTATTCAAATTAGAAGATTTGATAGGGTAGGCCTTCAATTTTATTAAATAAGTGGATTCCTAGATTAAGAAGGACAACAAAGTAAAGGACATAGCTAAGAATATGAGAGTCATGTCAAAAGAATCTAATGTTAATATAAGAAGGCATTCAGAAGTGCACTCATTCTTAAGAGACATGTTTGAAAGTGAAAGAAAAAAAATAAAAAGAAATTTCAAAATGATATTGTAGATGCTAAATCACAAAACTTCAAAACAATAAACCATGTTAGTATTGTTAGTCCATTTAAATTAAGTAATACTAGCATCTCTATGAAATACTCAGTCATGCTAAAATATGCAAACTCAAAAGATAAAGAACACTAAATGCAAGCACATAAAAACATGACCAAACCCTATCCCATAGTGGATTGGTGCTTTTGTGGAAAGAAGCCCTTTCCCAACCCTTGATAAGCTCCCGATTGATAAAAATATGCAAGAAGATAACCAAGTGCAAGATGAATGTGTATCAAGTTTCCTATGATTGTGGAGGATCGATACAATAGAGGCCTCTATTTATAGCCAAGAAGGATAAAATAATGCCAAACATGGAGGATGTGGGACTAAAGATCCACCAATAGGAAGGAGCCACTTGTCAACTTGTGATAGGTTGAGGAATGAGCACATTTTGGTCAATGTGCCAAAGAGGGGGAGATTTGAAATTTGAATTTGAGAGTTAAATGCTAAGTTTGATCTTTGCAAGAGACATGTAAGACCTCTTAAATGATTTTTTGGATGTACATGTCAATTTGGGGGAGATTTCAAACTTAGAGAATATTCCACTTTTTATGCCAAGTTGAAAGAAAATGTCGAATTAATAAATCAATAAATTGATTTATTTGTGCAAGTGGGAAAAGCTAGAGGATGTGATCGGTGATTAGATTAGATTAATTAGGATTAGACTAATTTAGTGAAGGATTAGGTTATTTTGACCCATTTGACTTAGATACTTTGATTTATTTAAATCAAAAGGGAGGAATATGAATTAATTAAAAGGATGATGTAAGATAAAGGTTAATTAATTTGAAGGAGATGAACTTAGGAGATGATTTATAAAAGATGGAATGTTAGGATTTGATTAAAAATTGATTTATTTAATCAAATGAGGTAATGATAGGCTTAAATTAAATAAAGTTAATTTATTCAATTTAAATGTATCATCCTTAGAGATTGAATTAAATAGACTTGATTTATTTGATGAATGGGTTTAATGAACTTGATTTTTTTAAAGAGTGGATGAATGTGAATGATGCTAATTTTGTATGTCTACATTTTTCCCCTCTTTGAAGTAATGTATTTGTTGCATTGGTTCAAAGAATAAACTTTTCGTGATCAAAATTCAAAAAATTTATGATTTTTTCGGATGCCCCAGTGGAAAGAAGTACACTAGTACATTGCCCCCTTGAGAGATCGAGTGAAAAGATTCGATTTGAGGGTCGATCTCGCGATAAAGAGGTTCAAGATGGGCGTATGGATGGTTATGATGATGATGCAAATGAGATGGTTTTAAGATGCTTAGAATAACCAATCTATATTATCCTAAACGACTTAAATGATGATATGATGCATGTAAGATGGATGAGATGGATGATGTGATATGTTATGATTATGAGATTTATTTATGCTAATGGTTTTTTGGATGCAAGATGGGCAACATTGGTGATGTTGTGTTAGCGCGGAGAGAAGAAAGAAGAAATGAGATGATGACAAGAGGATCCAACAATTCCATGATCTGACGAGACTTTATTAGAGATGATGATGACGATAGATGATGATTTGCTTATCAAGAATTGGGACATTAAAAGGGCTACTTACCTTATGTTTGATAACATGCATAAGCATGATGCATCAAGGTATAAAGAACCAGGATGGTGTTGTACTTAGTGTGATGGACTTTGACTCGACAAACAGATAGGAGTATTTTTGTTCACACTTGACATACAAAAACCTTGCTAGGACGTACCTAACAAAGCAAGTATTCACCAAGTTATATTACAAGAACACCCAACAAGCACAACAGACAAAAGGATAATGATTGTTGCCCCATTCCTTTCTCTCTAAATAGTTTTGAGTAGACATCATCGAGAGGTCATTGGAATGAGCGCAATAAGATAAATCAAAAGAAAAGATCAAGTACACAAATAAGTCAATGTTCTTAATATATCTAGCCAAAGGGATTTGTTTTGATAGGATAAGAATCCAAGGTGATATCCAAAATGATGCCTATTGTCGGAACGATATATCCTAGGACATGTATTGTATCTAGGATGATGATGGTTTGATAAATTGATTGATAGGCTATTGATATAAGGTTTACTGACATGTTTGAAAATGATCAAGAGTTTGATTTTGCGTTTAACGGTTTGTTGTTGTCCTTTTATTTTACATTTGAAGTTTTCTTTTGCCAATTGTTGTGGTTGTTTCTATTTGTTTTTCCAAAGGATGAAGGTGATGATTAGTTTATTATGGATGATTGATTATCGCGGGTGAAAGAGAAATGAGACGGATGGATTTTTTCAAATATTTGGATGTTTTTGACATTTTTGGAATGTTTAGAGGCTGTTTTTGGTATTTTCAAGATTTTAAAAATGTTTTGATTTTTAATTTTTTGAATGTTTTGGGATTTTCTAATATTTTATGAATGTTTTTGGATTTTGTGTTTTTTGAATTTTTTGGATTTTTGATATGTTTTGAATGTTTTTGTATTTTTGCATGATTTTGATTATTTGGATATAGATATGTCTGATGATATCAATGCTCTGTTTTGGGATTTTTTTGAAAACCAAGCTAAGATTGATTGATCGAATCGATGGATTGATGATGATAACATTGTTGAGGATACACAACAATGCAAGGATAGTGTTAAGCAACACAAGGATTGGGAAGGATATCCCAAGATGATGGATTGATTGGATTTGATCGATCAGGATTTTGAAGCTTGGTTTGAAACAAAAGATGTTTTGAATGATTTGATATGATGTTTGAAGATGTGACTGATAGTGATTGTTTGGATTGATGTTTTATGAAAGATGAAGATTGATAAGGAACATCTTCTCGTCAAAATGTGCCATGGGCTAGTGATTTGGAATTTTTACTCACAAGTATTTTGACCAGTTTGATTTCACATTTTCCAATGTTTGGATCACCATATAAGTTGGAGGATATAGATCAAGATTTATTCCCAAAACATGACTCAAATATTTTCCCCCAGTGTCTAGCAATGTATGGAATGTCATCGGTTGATTCTTGGATAGGTGTATGGATGGATGGATATGGTAAGCATGCAAAGGATGCCAAGGATTATCTTTTGATAAGATACAATGTGCAAATAAAGGATGCTCATTTGGATAATGTTTCATGGCTCAGATAACACTGGGTAGGATAGGATCAATGAAAACGACCCATGTCAAGATGTTTACCATAAGCAAGTGTAAAGTGTGCCCCAAACTTTCATCAAGATCAAGATAACTTGGATGATGGATGTAGATGGATGAAAATGAATTGGATAAATGGTCCATGGATGAATGGATTTATTATGGCTGAGATGGATGGAATGCTAGATTTATTAAGGATGGGATGAGATTCTTTCTCCTAAAGTGGCACACATAGATGCTCAATTCTACACATGATGCCTGTTTGCCATGTTTTCATCATGGTACCTATCCAAAGCGCCGCCTATGCGGTTTTCACTAGAGGATGATTTTTTTCTTTACTGTTTTCAATCCTTTTTCTGATTTTTTTTGGATTTTTATATTTTATATTTTTTTTTTGGATTTTTCTAAAAGATTTGAAACTCATGTTGAACCATCAAGTGGTGTCGATGTAGATTCTTTTGTAATGATGTACCATCGATAGCCTGCTTGAATAAGTTTCTTTGCTAAGATATGTGCACTTCAATACAACTTTTGAGATTCCTGATCTGCTTCGTCGATACTAGAGTTAACTTTGTCTTTGTGCGCACATCGTGATAGAGTGCCTTTTGAATCCTTATGATGAAGGGTCACTGCCAATACATGGTCAATGTAAGAATTGGATATCATGTGTGGGGGCATGGATGGAGTTATGTGTTTAGGGATAAGAGATGGATTGGTTGACAGTTTGGAACCTTTGACTCTCCAAGCTTGGGAAGATGAGCAATGATGGGTGGATATGGAAGTGTGTATGGAATTAGGACCAACTGCTTGATACACTTTGTACATCACTTGAAAAGCCCACTTTTGCTTTTGTGGACATCTTTGATGGATATTGTTCCCTTTTTTATTTTGCCCCATAGTTTCTTTGACTGATGGAGTTTGATAGGGATAATCTTTCTTTGTATTCTTTGGTATCAATTTGTATTTGATTTTTCTGATATGATTCTTAGCTTATTTTGCTTTGATAACATTCTTTGTGCTTTGATTCAAATTTTTCTTTTGATGTTGGTCCCAATTTTTGGATGGGGTGATGGGTGGATGAAGATTCATGACATGGCTGGTTGTAGTATTGGCATTGGTTTCACCATAAGGACTCTTTGTGCTCCCTATGTTGGGACATAGTTGGCCCCATTATGGTGGAAGTATTACCTTCATGCTTTGACTCTGCCTGTTCTGAGAGCTCTTGTTTAGAATTCATTCTCTTATAAATGACTGGTACAAATGACGTTATTTCCATTTGTTGCTCTATTGACTTTGGAATATCCTATTTTGTCTCACTTGTTTCTTTGAGTGGATAATGCTAGATATCCTCATACCTGATTCCCTCAGTCTGAATTTAGGATATATCTGATCCTGATGTTGATAATTTAGTTTGACTGTAGGAATCAATAACCTTCTCTTTTTGTGTAATAATGTGGGGAGTAAAGGAATCCTGTTCTAAATGAAGATCATATATGTGTCCATCCACAAAAAGCATCTCATGGGTAGTTGTAGGAGTATGTGCTATGTGGATGTGATCATCATTTGCAACATCTTGTATAGATAGGAGAGTGTCCATTAGATCATTGTAGTATCTCGAAGATATGAATCCTTGATCTTGAATAATTTTAGAATTGCTTTTGGCATGCTTTAGATCAAGTTCTTGACATGGGTTAGTTTCAAATGGTCCTTGGATATATTTATTAGGAATGGGAAGTAGCTCAGTATCCTCTTGATCTTTGAGTGGACTTGGATCAAATGTCAAGTTGAGGATTCCTTCAATGTCTATAACCATGAGGTCAAAGGATGTCACTACATCTTGGAAAGGACCATTGCTAGACTTTGGTGAAAAATGTTGATCATGCTTTGGAATAAAATCTTGAGATATGTCCTCTAACTCATAAGGTGATGTAGATACATTTTCAATATGATCATTTTTTGATAGATTATATATTATGTCAATGGGATCAAATAATTCTGACACTCCTTGAAATAGATCACTAAAAAGTGGCTCTTGATGTTTGGTGAGTTGACTGTCATCGGATGGGGTATAAACATCTTCAATGTGCTCATTAATGGAGAGATCTTGAACATTTTTTTCAACAATTCTGGCAGAGAGATTGTGAATTTCTTCAATCATAGGGTCAAGTGATGTTGACATTTTGTGAATTGGATTATTGTTGGGTATTGTTGGTGGAGTTTGATCATGATTGAAAAGTGACTCTTGATATATGTTGATTTGATCATTGGATGAAGTAGACATAGCTTCAAGGTGCTCAGTGATGGATTAATCTTGATCCTTGTTCTCAACAGTTGTGGTGGAGAGATTGTCAATGCTATCACTGTCCCCAATAGTGATTATCTTTTGATCAATGAGGTCTTGGATGAGATTTTTGAGTCGAATATAACTTGATGTTGTGTGTCCCTTTGTTTTGTGGAAGCCACAAAAGTGCTTCTCATTATACCCTGGAGGTTTAACTAAGGGATCTTGATAATCCTCATAAACAGGGAGTTTAATGAGATTTTCTTGCACCAACTATTGCATGATCAATTTGATGGGTCCCCCAAGTGGTGTGTTTTTTTTTTTTTACCTTGTGAGATTTGACCTTGGGGTGATTGATTTTGGAGATGTGGTGATGGGGTTTGTTGTTGATTTTGTTGATCTTGGTATCCAACTTCTTGACATTGGAGATATTGTTCTTGACATGGTTGTGGCCACAACTTTCTACTTTGATGCCATGGTTCAACCAATGGTAGAGTACATTGATTTTGGAGTAAAAATGTTTCTTGTTTCAAGGCTTCAGTTAGTTTGTCAAATGAAGCAATTTCGTCTAGCAAAACTTGGTCTTGATTTTGATCTTGGCACCCTTGATTTGGCTTTTGTTCAAGTAGATTTGGGATGTACATTTTTGGTCTTTTCATGGGATCATGGACAAATTGATTTTGGACAATGTTCTGATTTGGGATGATGTTTGGATTTGGCATTATGGGTTGAAGTTGAACATTTTTGATGTTGGGAATCACATTGACTTGATTTAGGTGACTTTTATTTCACATGGTGTTACCTTGACTTTGATCAATACATGGAGTGGTTATCATCATATTAGGACTTTGAACAAAATTTGTATGTTTTGCGAGCATATCCATCCCAAAGTTTACCAAGTTTGGATTCAAAATGTTCATGTTTTGTAAAGTTGTACTTGGTACATTCACTTTTGACATGTTGGCATTTGATGGGATGACGTTGTTCATTTGAAGACTCATTCCTTGATTGTTCAATTGATAGATTTGTAGGTTTGGGCTTGGCTTTAAATCTACCATCGAGAAAGGTGCTACAAAATTTTGACTAGGCATACTCACATTTTTTGTACCATTGAGGTTTGCAGGAGATAATGATCCCATGTATGGATTGTAAAAATGTGAGTTTTGATAATCAATCAGCATTGTAAGGTTTTGAAAGTTCAATTGACTTGGATTACTCATGATGTATGGAGCAAGTTTATATTCCATGTTCCTCTTTTGTTGAGGCCTAGTTTTGACCGTGAAATAAGGATCAATTTTCAAGAATGTGGGAGGTGAACCTCTAATTCTTTGGGTTGATCCAAACTCTAGGTACAAAAAATAAAGTCTAAGATTTTAAGGATCAAAAGGATGGTGATGAGATATGAAATATGGATGATTGGTGAATGATTGGAACTCTTAGGAAACCTTGAAAAGGATTCTAAACTTTAGGACTTGGATTGATGTTTTGATTTGATTTGGATTGGTTTGACTTGGATAGTGAACTCACAAAATCTAAGAGGTTGGATGTTGTCCTAGAGTAAATTTATCCACAAGATGCTAATTTTACTAAATTTGTAAAGAAGGATTCATCTAGACACACCTAACCAAACAAGATGATTTTGATTTGATTTGATTTGATTTTGGATTTTGCATGGTGAACTCATAAACCACAAGATGTTGGATTTTATCAAGGGATAGACTTGTTCACAAGGATCAATAATTTGACTAAACATGTGGAGAAGGATTCATATACACACATCTAATCAAATGAAATGATTTTGATTTGGTTCAAATGATTTTCCCAAAATTTACCACGAGGGATTTTTTCAAGATTTCCAAGAATTGTTTGTGAGTGATTTTGTTTTTGATGTTTAGGGGATGGATGGAAGTTTTGATCCTAAGAGACTTAGAAATACTTTGTTTACTAGAACTAGATATTGAATAGCACACTTTTCTCTAAGATTAATTCAAACCGAAAGACCAATGTTTGCTCGAAAGATGATAAAAAGATAAAAAAGCATATGTGTGGGGTTCAATTTGAGTTAATCTTGGTTAATGACTTGCTTTTACCACAAAAACACTCCTTGCTTATGTTTCAAACTGAATTTCCAATGTCACAATCTTCTTTTCTTCCCACAAAGTGCAATGTGGAAGTTCTAGGAAATCAAGACAATGGTTGCCTATGTTGACCTTAGTAAGAGAAAATTAAGATGTACCCAATTACTTAGAAACCTCTAGAGATGTAATCCCTAGGGTAAGCAATAGTTCTTGGGTTTTGTCAAAGGTATTTGCTCTAACCAAGGGGTTTGAAATTTTATTTTCTTGTTGAATGTGTGTTTCCCAATTTTTTCGAACAAGCAAAGCATTTTGTAACCAAGAACAAGCACAACCTTATGGATATAAAAGACTATATTTGTTGAGTCCCCACTTGGACAAGTTCAGCTATGCTTATCTTTACCGAATGGTTAGATGCTTGACCCCACTGGGTCCCCTCCACAACACTCACTTATATGGGGCAGCCAAGCAGCAACACCCATGAAACTCCCATGGCATGCTTTCCATTTGTACTAAAGACCATAAAAGTGTGGGGCGGCTTCAGAATGAACATTCTTGCACCAACAAATAGATAGGGATTTTCTCCTTTCTACAACAAGGGTTTTAATTCAGACTTTTTGTTTGTAGGATTTGACCCAATGTGGCAAGAGACCATTACTGCCCTTATCGTCGAAGTCGACCGTGTGATACTAGCGTTTATTCCAATACCCACATTTATATCCCGGGTGGAAATACTCTCGGCTTTAGAGTGTTACCGGTTGAGTCATTCCCTTGGGTGAGTACATGTTGCCCAAGGAAAGCCCTCTAAGATAAACAAAAGTGAGTAAACATATTCATAGTTTGATCAACCTTCATTTAGAAACAAAGAGAGAACACATGCAATAGGTTTACTCACACTCGCACAATGTTTTATTCAATTTTAACCCAAAAACAAAATGTGGAGGTAATCACTTTATCCAACCCTAAGACCATCAAAAATCCTTTTGATTCTCAAGATCATCATGAGGCGTGAGAGAAGTGCATACGTCTTTTCGATGGTGTTAGTTTGAGTAAGTAATCACAAAAGAAAAGTTGCACATGTTCATTTTAACCCTACAAAACAATGATTTTGATTCGTTTTAAAACACCAAAATGAGATATGATAGTTGTCTTGTTCAATTGTTAATTTCAAACAAAATCTAGTAAATTTTCCTAAAGTTCATTTTAACCCCTTTGCAATGCAAATTGAAAGCTTTCGTAATGTTCATTTTAAAGCCTAACAAGTGAGTTAGTCTAAAATAGAAAATTAAAGCATAGAATGGAAGCTTTAAGCATTTAAAAATGCTTTGTTGATTTTAAGCTCCAATGTTCGATTTTCCTCAACTTGACTTGTGATCAATCCAACTTGATGTGAAGTACCTATAAAAATAATAGTTATAATGTTATAAATCAGATTTGAAAGAACCCCATAGGATAAAACAAAAAAATAAAAAAAACAAGCATGGCAGTATATCTTATGCATTAAGAAAAATTGATCCAAAAGTTTTATATTGGAACACCAATTAGATTAAATCAAAAAGGCTACATCCTTCTCAACAAATTCAAATCCTATGATATTAGTTCAAAATCTTTACACTAAATCCATGTAATTACACTAACAATATTATTTTAGCACAAAAACAACAAAACGAGCTATGAATAGTGATAGGGACAGGGCTGGATTGAATCAATCACTGACTCAATGCTCCGGGTTTCACCTTTGATAACCCCTTGGTGTCACTCTCTCCACCACACTACCTATAGGTCCCCAATGCTGACTAGGCACCCCCGTACTCCTGGCCAACCCTGCTATCAATTACAGTACCTTAACCAAACAAAACTTGGTGCTCTTCCTCACTTTCACTCACTAGCCCTTATTCTTCCTAAAGACTAGTTGATCCTCCAAATGCTTCCTAACTTAATGCAGGGGTGTGTAAAGCTTCCATGGCTTCTAAAACCATCTTACAAAGGTTCCTGATCAATCTCCATTCTTTAGTTCTCCATCGCTATCACAAAACCCTAGTCTAGGGTTTAGGCAGGGCTACTAGCGTTGAGCCCCTTTTAGGCCTCCTCACCCAAGAAAATAGGTTAATACTCCTCTCCTTCAATTGGTTAGGAAAAACTCCCTTCTGACACCCTAGCTCAAATTCCAAGCTCTAATAGATTTTTAAGGTTTTGGACCCTCTCTGTCCGTACATAGGCACAACTCAGATTTCTCCAAAAACTAGGGTTTTCTAGACCATTTTCTTGGTCTGTTTGCTTTTCCCAACCTCCAAAAGATTAGACAAGAACTCTGTCTTCTTGATAACCTTTATGAAGGCTCCTGCAACCACTGCACATTTTGCAATATAGAAGATTCATCACCCCTACCACGTTAGAACTAACATTTCACTGTCTTTCCCAAACCGGGTATTAACCAACTCGTCTAGGGAAATACTTTTAGCATGCTTTTTGATTCCCTACTGAATCCTACCACTACAGTATGTACACACATGGATTTTAGTATTGTTTCCAACAAGTCCATACTTCTTGGTACAGTGAGGAAACAGACTAAACCTCCATTTTTACCAGATTTACCAGTCAAAATAGCAAGAAAGAAAACATAGAATTTACAAAATAGATGAAAGCGATGAGAAAACTATCTAATGTACCAAAACAGAACTTCCAGAGGCTTCAATACATGCTATCAACCCTACAAAATGTCTCTTTCAATTCATCTAGCAGCTATCACGCGAGCAAGAACAGAAAAACTAAACTTTTCACATAAAAATCACTGTCTTTTTTATTATCTACATACAACTTCAAACGTTCCTAATGCTTCCAACCCTCAAACAGGTTGGGAGTGATCTTTACATATGCTTGGAAATAGTTAGGTTTCCTTTTCTGAGCCTAAGAATGACCAAAAGCTTAGCGTTGTAAAACACTATGTGTTTTGCAACCTTGGTCTATTGCTTAGGAAACAACCAAACATAGGCTTCCTAAACTTATTCAACTTTACCACCTCTAACCTAAGGAGCAAAGGTCCTCAACCATAAATAATATGGTCCACAAGACATTACATAACACAACAAAATGAACTTCAACCAAAAACTTCCATAAAGCTTAAACCTTGTCAGTTACTCCAACTTTGCCAGGTGCTCCTGCACCAAATAGACCACCATTGATTTTGCACAGCTAGCAACAATAAATGATAAACGTCTTTGATATATCTTTCAAACAATTTTCAATAACTTAATGGATGAGACACTTGCATAAGCACATTTACTCTAGGGAATGCTGAACATTCAAGACTACAAATTAAATCTCAGCACCAAATTTTTTAAAGACCAAGTCATATCACTCCTATTTCATGTCAATAGCTTGAACAGTGAGATTAATCCCATTTATTGCTTTGACTACTATTTTAAATACCCAAAATATGAAACATTCAGAATGCTTTATGAAATGATAATGGTGAATGCAACTCAATGGAAAATGCAAATGATAAATCTGCAAACAATAAATAAATTAATTGTAAAAAGCAGATGATAAATCTGTAGACTTTAATACGGCCCTTAATTTTTCCAATGCAATCAATGGAGTCTTCCTAGGCCATGTCATCATTTTCTTTATTCTACCCCCATACTTCTTCAAATAAAAATTCTCATAAGACACCTCTGCAACACACGTCCTCTTCATTTTATTCCTGTTTCATCCTTTCATAGAACACCTTTACCATAAGAAAGTGCAATCATTAAAACGTTGGTAGTATAAATTTGAAACACAAAAAAAAAGAGTATTTCAAAGATTGTACTATAATTTGGCAATTAAAATGTTGGTATTGGAATAATAATTATTTGCATGAATTTCGGTAGGAACAATAGCATTTTGTTCAAGCATAGGACAAACTATTAGGATATTCAAACAAGTAGGTAGCAGTATGGCATTACTTTGAGAATGGAAAAAGATATCAACTGTATTCATAGATATGCACCAACATCTCTTCAAACAAGTAGGTAGCAGTATGGCAACTTTGAGAATGGAAAAAGATATCAACTGTATTCATAGATATGTCTCTTCAAGTGGAGTGTACAAACGGAACAAACTTCAAGATATGTAAACCGAAATAAACATCTGGCTTAAAATATGGATACTTGGCATTATGAAAAGCACACATTTACAGTGCAGCGCATGCCCAAGCTACTTACAGTGTGCGATTTTAAAGCTAAATGCAATTGGCAGGCACAAATTTTGCAATAGGCGTAGAATTTTAAGCAAACCAAATAGCAGGTGTAAAGACAAGTTCCACAACCTTGACCAGCCTCCTTGCTACCTATGCCAAAATGGAAGCATAAAGCAACACAAAAAAAAATTTGATGACTGTAGGATATGTGTTGACTGAGAAAGTCTTAAACACTTTGAAACTGGCATTTACTTGAACTACAAAATTTCCTCAAAACCAACGATATAAGGAATGGATGATTTAACAACTATCACCTTAAATTGAAAGGGTTTGCATTGCAATAGGCATCTCGCAGTGATGCAGCTTGAAACTGGAGAAATAAATTCATATATAAGCACATGAAGATTTTGACATAATTCCTAAATGAGATATCTTGTAGCATATGCATAGAATGGACTCATTGAAAAGGCTTTAGAAACTTTTAAGCAAATCCAAGAGCAAGTGTAATGCCAAATTTCTCAACCTTTGACTAGCATCCGCCCTGTAAAATGAAAGCATCATTTATTTTTGTTTTCCCTTTCGCATGAACTTTTCGGCATCCTCCCTCCATGGTAGATGTGTATGCAATGTATCGAAGCATAGACAGGTCACATTAACTATTTGACATAATGCATCAAAGAAATGAGATAAGGCATGCGAACTATTTTTCAGACTGCCTCAAATGTATTTGAAATCTGGAGACAATATCTAAGTGCTTAATCTCTTGTGAGGTACTCTGCAAAAAAAAGACGTTGAAGGTAGGGAAACTTTGACAGATAGGAGCCTATGGACACCGCTAACATGAGACACCGCTAATAGTACCCTTTTGTATAGAGCCTTGAAGCATTTTTCATCTACTAAAATGACACTGGCGACAAATCTGTGTAAACTATCATTGGCATTTGAAACGGGTTTTGATTTGTCATAGAATATAGTAATTATGACGGTGAATTTCAATCAGTGGGAGGAAGATCCGTTCTATTTAGTGGCTGAGGATGTGTAGGATTCAGCTGACAGGTTAGAATCTGTGTACATACGTTGGGTTCATGCACAGACTGTGGCAAAGTTGGATCAGGATGTTTCTTCGGAGGGTGGGGAAGAGTCAGTTGATTTTCTGAAACGGGAGCTGCGAACAACCCTTGGCACTGCTAAATGGCAGCTAGATGAGTTTGACAGAGCAGTGAAATCAAGTTACTATGGGAATGATGGTGATGCTGGTGATAGACATGTAAACAGTTTGTAGTGGCTATTTAGAATCAAATAATTGGCATTGAAAAGTCTCTAAGAAATTCCAATGGTGGGGATGGCAAGAAAGGCATATGTTGGATTCAACTTGATGATCGGGAGAAGGATGATTTGGCCTCATTTCTTTGTGGGTCCTATGGGAGTAATAATAACAACATAGTGACAACAACATGCATTTTGGTTGACCTTTTGTGTATTATTAGAGAATAAATGCGAACAAACAAAAGTAAATGTGCAAGAATAAATGTTGCAGTCAATAGGAAATTACAATCAATAAAAGATCTGAATGCAATCAAATGAACTAAGAAGATCAAATCGAATTTATATCAAAAAATCTCATACTAATTTGATTTGCAACTTGCTTGACCTCTCGATCTACACTTATTAGTGACCAAATCTCATGGAGGATGTCACATAAACAAATATTTCCTATGAATAGGAAAAGGGACCTCACATTTCTGTTGATGCATTTAATGAACAAAAACCAAAAATTTTAAATGACAGAGTATCCTCACTGCATCAGTGATTCAAGCGTTCATTCATGAATTTCTCAAAGTAACTAAAGTGCACCAAGCTTGGAGGTTGTAGATAGAAAGATAAAAAAATGCAACTACAATATCGCTTAACAAGAGAATCAAACCAAGAAGATTTGATATTATAATAGCAAAATTTATCCCTCCTTCTAGCACCATTCTGTAGATGCTAAATCTGCAAAAATTAAAACAATAAACCACGTTAGTATTGTTAGTCTGTTTAAAGTAAGTAATACTAGCATCTCTATGAAATATTCAGTCATGCTAAAATATGCAAACTAAAAAGATAAAAACAACTAAATGCAAGCACATAAAAACATGACCAAACCCTATCCCATAGTGGATTGGTGCTTCTATGCAAAGAAGCCCTTTCCCAACCCTTGATAAGCTCCCGATTAATAAAAATATGCAAGAAGATAACCAAGTGCAAGATGAATGTGTATCAAGTTGCCTATGATTGTGGAGGATTGATACAATAGAGGAGGCCTCTATTTATAGCCAAGAAGGATAAAATAATGCCAAACATGGAGGATGTTGGACTAAAGATCCACCAATAGGAAGGAGCCACTTGTCAACTTGTGATAGGTTGAGGAATGAACACATTTTGGTCAATGTGCCAAAGAGCGGGAGATTTGAAATTTGAATTTGAGAGTTAAATGCTAAGTTTGACCTTTGCAAGAGACATGTAAGAGACATGTAAGACCTCTTAAATTCTTTGTTGGATGTACATGTCTATTTGGGGGGAGATTTCAAATTTAGAGAATATTCCCCTTTTTATGCCAAGTTGAAAGAAAATGATTTATTAATAAATCAATAAATTGATTTATTTGTGCAAGTGGGAAAAGCTAGAGGATGTGATGGGTGATTAGATTAGATTAATTAGGATTAGATTAATTTAGTGAAGGATTAGGTGATTTCGACCCATTTGACTTAGATACTTTGATTTATTTAAATCAAAAGGGAGGAATATGAATTTTGAGATTTTAATTAAATAAAGTTTGGTTTATTTAATTGAAATGACGATGTAAGATAAAGAATAATTAATTTGAAGGAGATGAACTTAGGAGATGATTTATAAAAGATGGAATGTTAGGATTTGATTAAAAATTTATTTATTTAAGCAAATGAGGTAATGATAGGCTTAAATTAAATAAAGTTAATTTATTCAATTTAAATGGATAATCCTTAGATATTTAATTAAATAGACTTGATTTATTTGATGAATGTATTTAATGAACTTGATTTATTTAATGAGTGGATGAATGTGAATGATGCTAATTTCGTATGTCTACAGATATGAAAAATATTAAAAAGAAAAAAGGTAGACCTAGAAAGAGAAAGTGAAATAAGGAGGAAGGTGATGAGTGGATTATGGATTATCAAAAGGAAAGTAATAAGAGGAGGTCAATGATAATTGTGCCAGTTAATAGTCAAGACAAAGGAAACTACAAAGAAAATAAATAAATGGAAAGCAACATTTTGAAAGTTATACTAGACTCTACTAATGGAAGTGGATAAGAATATGACCTAACCTACAAAAGCACCATGGACCTAACCCCTAAGGAAATCTCTAAATCCTATTATAATCCCACTAATGAGGATGCTTTGAAAACCAACTCGACCTTTGTTATCTCAAACTCTACCCATCTTTGAAAACATTAAAGAGAAACAAGAGTGATAAGAAAAATGATTATGAGGATAATGGTGACTACTAGAAAGAGATTAAGTAGGGAAAATAGGATGATAAAATTAATTGATTCAATAATAAGAGTTTATCAATTTGTGGGCTCTTTGGTCTAGCTGATTTCTATCAGGAAAAACCTTGTGGAGTTTGATGAATTTATTTCTTATATAGGAGGATCAAAACAAGAATAAGAATAAGATAGAGGAGAAGAAGCATAAAGAAATAAAAAAAAAACAAAATAAATTTTGCGAGATAAAGGAAATTAATAGGGGAACTTTGTAGAAGTTGATAATCCAACCTCAGAGATCCCAATGAACACCTGCAAGAAAATAACATATCACCAAAGGAGGTCAAGAGACACAAGAATGGTGCTCTACAAACATGAAGCAAAAATGCATTACTCGAGAAGTTGAATAATTACAAAGAGATCAATCCTTAAGAAAGGAGATCAAAACCCTAAAGTGAGAACCATATGAAGAGGATTAAATTAGCATGTGACAAGTGTCAAGATCATAATGAATGAGATGACATGACTAATTTGATAATGTAAAATAAATATTTCCAAGTTTAGCTCAAGTGAAATAAAGTAAAGGTGACTTAATTAATTAATCAATATGATTGAATTAATCAAGTAAACAACCTATTACTATAACACGCCCCCTTAAGATGAACTTAGGGAAAAGCTAAGAAACTAAGGAAAAAAAAGAATGAAAGAAAAGATAGGTCCTGACAAACTAGGCTAGATGAGGTTCCCATGTACACATGTAAAATATCTCTCACAATAGGAGAATAAGGAGAAAATCGAGTGAGAAAAACTCCTCTTCAAAAGATAGAAATAGAAGTGAGGGACTAAGAAGCCTCCAAACAAGAGTGAACGACGAAGAAGCCTCTAATCAAGAAGAAATTGTCCCAAAAGATAGGAACAAAGGATGAACATGGAAAACACCACTAAAGCATATATAAGCTACAAACATTATCGTAGAATGATTGCTGAAATGTTAAAAGAAAAACCCTCTCTGAAACAAATGATGATCAGGATCAAGAAGACAAGAATCTACATGAGTGCCCTCAATGACACTACTTGAATTTGATGGAAAACCAAGGAAAAAACATCTGGAACTCGAAGATATAGATGGAACAAGCATCAATAGTCTAAAGAATAGATCAAGTGAAAATGGAAGTTTTCCTCCAGAAATAGGAATGCAAGAGTGTCCATATGGTAAGTGCTCCATCTCACTAAAATGTATGGGTAACTAGTTGTTGCATCTGCCTAGTACATAGGAACAAATATTGTATACATAGCTCACTCCAACACGAAACCAAGTAAGAATTAGCACCAATAGTAGAAACCCCCCATAATACTGACAAGGGAGAGGTATAACATGTACACTAAAAATGAATGCTTGAATGTAGTGCATGATAAAGAACCAAGAATATCTGAATGTGCAAACATGAAAGTACAAGTAGATATAAAGGATGCAAAAAAAAAAAGTCACATGCGCATGAGAGAGGTATGAAGGAAAAACAAAGGAAAACATCAACCCCCATGGAACTTTATATCATAGTGCGAGTACAATAAGGCACAAAGTGATGTGCAAGAATCCCAATACTACACATACAAAGTTGAGGAAGTTTATTTCAATGGTTTATAGATGATAAATACATGCAATGTGATCCCATAAATTCCATAAAGGACTACAACTGAGAAGAAGGATTTATGGAAAAAAAAAAACCTAGAAACCACCTACAACACTACGAAGAGCTTGGAACAAGCTTTCTAACAATATATTGTTTACCCATTTTTGATATCATATGCAAAAGTTATGTCGAAGACACTGAAGGTAACTCTAGAAAAGAAGATCTGACTTTGACTGAAAATAATAGGGACTTGAGAAAAAATCTCCAAAAAATAACTGCACTACTAGAAAGTACTCTAAGTCCTCTTTTTGGTGATATCTTGTTTGCTCAATTTTGACATTGTGGTCAAAAGTTATGGCCTCTAGAAGAAAACAACTCTCAAAGAGAAAAAAACACAGTTTGTTGCATCAAATGTGACGGCCAAATGACTATCGTAGCAAAACTACGAGCCTAAATTTGATGGCCATATGGCTGTCACAACATTTGCACAATTTGTCTTTTAATTTTTTATTTTTTATTTTTTTGTAAATAATTAAAAAAATTACAATGATTTTTTTTTAATTAAAAAAAAATTAAATCTTTTTTCGGGTGGGGGGGCATGTGGGCCCACCGCTCCCCATAAGGGACCATGGGTCTGCAAGCTGTGGACTCCTACAGGCCACAGTACTGCAGTCCGCAAGTACTGCGGTACCTATAGGACCATAATCTTGCGGTACTTGTAGGTTCGCAAGTACTATGTACCTCAATTTTTTTTTTAATTAAAAAAAATCTATGTGCCTGTAAAAGGCTTTTCAAAAAAAAAATTAATGATTTTTTTTTCAAGAAAAAAAATTGCAATTTTTTTAAAATAAATACCTCAGAATGTGTGCAGGCAGTCATACAGGGCTGTAAAACAAAAAAAAATGCCTCAGAGGTCAACTGCTCTGATTTTGACGATTTCACAATCAATCTTAGGGTTTTTGGTCACTACAGATGCAATGGTGAGGTCTATTTGGGCTCAAAATGCTCTGAAAAATCAAGCGCCCTCTGGATCTAGCAAATAAGCCCTTTCTTCAAACCCTCACAGATTTGACAAATAGAAGCTAATTTTGACAAAACACAAGTCAATCTTGACTATTCTGACAACTCTAGATTCAATGGAGAGGTCTAATTTGACCCTGGATGCACTTAAAACTACTTCAAGGAAAGATCTCACAAAAAAAGGAATAAGAAGCTTTGCAGATCTGAAGCTCTAATACCATGTAGAAGTTGATAATCCAACCTCACTAATCCCAATGAACACCTACAAGAAAATAACCTATCACCAAAGGATATCAAGAGACATAGGAATGGTGCTCTACAAACATGAAGTAAAAATGCATTACCTAAGAAGTTGAATAATTACAAAGAGATCAATCCTTAAGAAAGGAGATCAAAACCCTAAAGTGAGAACCCTAGGAAGAGGATTATATTAGCATGTGACAAGTGTCAAGATCGTAATGAATGAGATGACATGACTAATTTAATAATGCAAAATAAATTTTCTAAGTTTAGCTTAAGTGAAATACAGTAAAGTTGACATAATTAATTAATCAATTATGATTGAATTAATCAAGTAAATAGCCTATTACTCTAACAAACTTCTCTAGAAAAGTGGAATGAAATATTGAACCTGATTGTGGATTAGTGAAATTATCTTATGAGAATCCACAACCTGAAGCTTACTTAGTCTACTATGCACTTGTTTGTTTTTGTTGTGTTGTTCTTTTTTATCATTTTAGGGTTGCACTTGTGCAAAATCTTGTCTTGTTGATTTTCTATTTTTCATGTTTTAAAATTTTTATGAGGGACCCTCTTCCCACCTTATCTATTAAAATAAAATATAATAGAATAAAATAATATAATAATTCTAAAATATCTATTATATTTGCATCAAAAAATATGGTGGAAGTGAATTTACAATGATATGACTATCCAAGGAGATAAATGGTTAGAAGAATTTAGTATAGTAGCTAGTTATCCATAAATAAGGTATAAAATGTAATCATAGACACATTGTCAAAAATTGAATCCATAGAGCATTTTACGCCCTATAGAGTGAAAATTTGAAAGGTCTAACCTTTAAAAAATAGAAGAGAAAAAACAATATACATATATTCCCTTGGAAATTTGTATGGAATTGTAGTGTTCAAAAATGCATCCCTCTGCATTTTCACACTTGATATGGGAATAATTAATGATAAACTAGACTTAATATCGCCTTGATCTAGTGTTGTGAGGTGTTTTACACATCCACATTAGGTCTTGGGCCCTTTTTAAACTAAATTAACTTAACTTTTCCCTAATTTAATATTGTAAAATGTATTTATTTACATCTTCACATTGAATTTAGGAGCCTTGTAAACTAATGTGGACCTAATCTAGTGTTGTAATGTGTTTTACACATTCAAATGGGATTTAGGGCCCTTCTAAGCTAAATAGACCCAATTTTTCCTTAATTTAATGTTGTAAATTGTATTTATGCATGCTTTCACATTGGATTTTGGGACATATTCCATTTATAACCTTTATATCATCATTAATATGCCCCTATAACCCCATATTGTGCATCCTAAGGCATGTTTTTATCGAAGACCTGACAAAATCAATATTGAACCTTAAATTCTTCACTCCCCGACACTTGAGCATGAAAAATAGCCCCTGTGGGACCCATTCGCCACCTTGGATGAATGAGTCCAATCCAAGTGGAACTCATTCACCTAGGATGGCGAATGACTCCCATTTTTCCTATTTTTAAGGCTTTGAGTAGGAAAAGCAAGTTTTTAATTCAAATTTTTCCTATGTCAGCCTTGGGGATCAGATTAATAGTCATGTGAGTGGATTTACTATATAAACAAGCTTCCAAATAATTATTTCATCATGTATTCAAGTTGTCAAGTCAAGCAAGAAAGATTTAAACATTTTAAGTCTTCATAGGGTCGTCAAGATAGCTTTCAAGATCAATTCTAAGGCATTCAAGGGAAAGATTCTTCATCAATTGTTACAATAGTTCAAGATCCATCATCATGGAAAGGTTCAAATTTTATTACTTCATGTTCATGCTTTATTATTTTATTTCATCATTTGTTTTAATTACCTAAAAGGGGTTTGACCAAGGCAAACCCCTATTCCCTAACAATCAACATTTCTTCTCTCTTTCTTTGTGTGATTGTATATCTAGGTGCTTTGAAGAATTCAAGAGAGTTTAAGAATAGGTTATAAGGTTTTTGGAGTTGTCTCCCCATTTTCTAGGTGATCATCTTCACAAAAGTGTCTTCTACAGCTCCAAAAATAGGGTTTCGGCTCTAGGAACCTTTAGAAGCAGATTGAGTAGATTGAGAGGTGCAGATCATAATTTTGAATTTCCAGAAGAGCTAAACTAGACTCATTTGCAAAGAGTGGTGAACGAGTCCCACTGTATGCATTTTTTAGAGATCTTAGTAGATTTGATTACCCATTTCCCTGAAACATGCTCCTGCATAGTTTTCCAAAATTGGGACTGATTCACCTAGAATGGTGAATGAATTCCACTAGGCTTGGAAATTAGAAATTTTAGGATTTCAAAGCTCCATTCCATCTCTCTCTAGTTTCTAGGTGTACACTTTCAGTTTCATAGCTTTAGATTACATTTTGTTCACTTTCTTAGGTCATTTAGAGTTAGTTTGCATTTCACACTATGTTTTCAATTTCATTGTCTTTTCCGAGTTTACACTTGGTGGTGAACCCCTCAGTAGATCTCATTCAACCCCTAGGACAACCCTTGTAATATTTTAATCTCCTTTGCATTGAAATCTTAAGGGTTTTTTCTTGAGTGAAAAGTAAGGAAATAGCCTCTCTCCTTTGAGGTCCAAAACCCTAGAAGCAAAAGAGAGAACACAATTTTCTTATTTTCATTTTGGTGAACCTTCATTTTGAATACCTTCTTTTCTGATTTGGACTCCATTATCATCCTAGATTTATCTTGCATTAGATTTGCATTAGGGTTTGTATTGGTTAATTTGCATTCTAGGGTTTCACATTTTTGCATTAGTGAAATCTCATACAACCTGCATTTTTGCATCTAATTCATTAAAAATCATCCAAATTCTACATTTGAATCTTAGATCTCATAAACCATAAAAATCAAACAAAAAATTCATAAAATTCATAAAAAATCATTATTGGGACTCATTCGCCACCTTGGGTGAATCAGTCCCTTTGCATGTTTTGAATTGCATTTTATAGAGTTAATTTATATGTTTTCAAGATTTTGGTTGTTGTTATTACTTTTTTGTTTCAGTTTGATTACTTTATGTTACATTCAAATCATTAGAAGCAACATAATTTACATTCATGGCAATTGTGGATAGAATTAGATTCTTTCACTTTTCATTTTCAGCATTACTTCTCAATTCACTTAGATCATATTACATTCAACATTCATTAGAAAATGAAAACTAAAAACTAAAAAAATAAAAAGAAACAAATGAAAAAATGGTTAACCTTAGAGAAAACATATTATTCAAACCCTTTAGTAGTGATGACTCTGCAATGTTAGATGAAGCCCTTGATGACTTGATCTCTCCTAGATCATCCACTAAATCTTTGACACAAGAAGATGCTGATTAATCATGATAATCATAATTTTTCTTATCCCGATATCTCTCCCATTGGTGATTAAGGTATCTTGGTGAAAGAAGAAATGATCATTGCAAATCATGAAATTATTTCTTGTCTTCCTCCTCCTCTCCCTTGGGAAGACATCATAGGACATAGGGATGTAAATGTAGATAATAATGACAATCAAACCTTTCCTTCTCCTAATATCTTCTCTAGACATAATGAAAATAGCTTAGTGTTAGAAGATATCCTTATTGAGACTCATGAGAATCTTATTCCTCCCTTCCCTGATGCCCCTACCATTTGGGAAAACCTATTTGAACAAAAGATTCCAATCATTTGTAATCATGAAACTAATAGTTTCGCTTGTCTTGATGCCTCCCTTATGTGTGATGAAGATACTTCACAAAATCTAATCTTGAAATGTGATGAACCTATTGTTTTTCACTTTCCTAAAAGCTCTCCTACTAGGGTAGATATTATGGCACAAGAGAATGAGACTTTAGTGATAAAGGATGACATTATGGACAACAATCAAATTTCTCCCTCTCCTAATATCTCTCCTATTGGTGAAGAAGATATTATGGTGTTACAAGATCCCATCAATGAGAATCACAAGGAAAACATTATTGAAGAGGGAAATGCCATCATTGAAAAACAAGAAAATTCAACCATGGATCATTCCCTTACTTGCAATGAAGTCATTTTTGAAGAACCAACCATTGAATGTAAAAAATAGTTAGTTTATAGTTCTCCTAAAAACTCTCCTACTAGGAAAGGTATCATGGTGCAAGAAAACAATAACATTTCCAAACTCCTTCCAAGCAATAGTGATGTGAGTTCCTTAGATGTAGATGATGAGGTGACATTAGACTTCCCTTTGCTAAGAGATCTTGAAAATAAGGACAAGAGTGTTGAGGTTATAAACATTAGAGCTCATTCGACTCCTCTAATTATCAACCCACCTAACCCTCAGCTTATCATTCATCCACCCTCACAACAACCACAAGTACAAAAGAAAATTATGTTCATATTAGAACCACCTAAAAGGGAACTCGATAATGATAATGCTTCACTCCTACCGAGTACCAATGAAATTGCTCACATATATGAAAAAGTGTATACAATCAAGGCTCGAACCTGAAAGACTTATGAAGCGACTTGGGAAAGGATGTGGTGCTATAAAACAAGGTATCCATGTCCCTATAGAGCCTAAAATGTAATAAATGACTAAATATTTTTGTTATTGTCCCTCAAAACAAAAGCTTTCATTCAATGTCAACACCATCACAAACAATTCTTCCAAGAAAACTCTAACCTTAGTACATCCTAAACTGATAGATATCTCATTAAATATGTATCAAGTAGAAAATTTGTTTAATTATCAAAATAAATAACATTAGTTGCTACTCCTTGCCATGTAATAGTTGTAGGATCATAGCTTACTCACTATTGCATGTTTTACATTCATCATGTTAGCTCTCAAAAACGCAGGCAAAATGCCTCAAGAGGCTACCAAACTCTTGATACGTTTTAGGGTAATAGAAAAAGCCAAATGGTTTGAGCTTTCTACTCTTTAGGTGCTGCTAGACCTAGGCGGGTGTACCTATATAAATTGGGTAGCTTGACTTACTTATCTTTCTTGAAATATTTTTCCCACAGTGGCAGATGGGAGTGGACAAATAAAACTAATTTGGTATAAATTTAATAGCAATGTTCAAGACTAAATCCTAATATGTTCCGTTAACATATGTAAAGAAAATGAATGAATCTAAATGGTGAAATGCAGAGACTAGTGCCTTATTAGGTATGCGGAGTCAAATGAAATAGAAATGGGCAACTTCTTTCTGGAGAAAACTCAAATTGTTTGGCATATGTTCTATTTATAACTTGTATAAACATGCAAGAATGTGACTACTAAGTTCTTCTTTAATAATCTAGATGAATTTCACTGATTACTTTGATCAACCAAAAGGATTTAATATTTTTCTTGAAAGAACCAATCAATTAACCACACAGAAACATCAAATGTGTATTGATAAACTGAATATAAACTTGTTATATCAATTTAAACAACTAGAAAGCATCAATCTTGGAGACAACTTTAGTAATACTTTCAATAAATTCAACACACAATTGACACCCGAAATGAGCTACAACATCAACTGATTTTCATTGAAATCTCCATTTTAAAACATGCACTATAGTCTCTATTCTGAGAATTTTATTTTACTGAATCCATTTCTAACCTACCTACTCTAATCTAGTTATGATCTAATGATGCCCTCATTTACAATCGTGAGTGGATATTTATACATTTGTATCTGAATAGACGCATCACTTCACATTTCATTGTCGGCAAGCAATTGCATTTGGGCCTTTGTTAATACTCGCAGAGACATCCCGTAGTTATGCCGAAGGAAAATGTATCACTGGAAGTCATCCTGTGCATTGTTGTGCATTCATGTCATCTTATCGACACCTTGAGTCTTGCCAACAGTCACCCATCATCATATGTGTTTCACCGTGACCATTCTAGGTTGGGAAGAGGTCTCGTAGAACATCTTGTGTCTTATCGAAACACCCCATGATGCATTATTTTCATTGAGATAGATAGGCTTTCTCGTCGATGAGACAACATATCGGTGTGACATAAGAGTTGGTGAGACTATATAACTTCAAATTGAAAACCGTTGATATAACTCTCCTGCGCATTGTCGGCAAGACCGAAGGTATTCACCAAGACCTCTCTCCGAGTACCCCTTAGTCATATCGATATGCTTGCTTTATCGCCGGTCAGAAAGACACTACGAATTCGCTGAGACCTCATATCGAAAACCCTTAGTTTGGCCGAAATGATCTTTCTATGTGCTAGTCAATGAGACATGATATACTTGGCAAGACCACACTCTGAAGACTTATGGTTTGGCCGAAATGTGCCAGTCGGCAAGATAATACAACTTCGTTGTGACTTCATTCTGACGATGGCACTCACACCGATGGGGATCCTTTTGTCGCCGAAATAATGAACAATGTCCTGTCGATAAGTGCCTATAGGTAAACTTTGATCGCTATGACACCAAAAATGTCTTGTTGATAGGCAACACAGACGTATATCAGCAGAAAATGCAATATGGATCAGGGAGACCCTGATGAACTCATGCCAATATAGAATATAATGTGAATTACTCATACCTAGATAGACCTTTTGGAATTGCATGGCAAAGAATGGGAAAAATGTTATGAAGAAATGGCTCTTGTGCACATGATGAGGACTCATTTGGAAACTCAGGGAGATGGGAAACATATGTAAAATTATCAGAATTTTACAGTTCTAACACATCACAAGGGGTAGCATATCATCATCCATTTTGGGCTCACCCTTGTCCTTCACCAAGTTGGGGCAAGGGGGTTAGTTAGCCTTCTCCTCATATGTCACTTTTCATTGTCTCTTTTGGCTAGTTGATCACCTTTCATTTACATCTACGAGAAAGCTTGGAATGTGGACAACATGCCTTAAGTTGGCTCAATTTGGAAATATATGACTTGGCATAAGGTTTTCCAAGTTGGCTCTCATGTATTCTTGCATTGGTTACTTTAAATAAATTACTCACAGTGATGGTGTAGCAACCAATTTAAAGTGGGGGCATACATATATGACATCTTTTGACAAATTTCATGGTGTTATTTTTTCTTTTTTCTTGTGATGTGTCCTCTTCTTTGTGGTGTCATTGAGTTTGATGTTGTCTAAGAGTGTATGACCTACTGACATGGCATGATGCAAATGAGGCATCCTATGGGTGATGATCTGACACTTTTTACTTTTCCTCTCTTGGAGGCACTAGAAAAAATTCTCCCTAAGAAGAAGACCTTATATGAACAAAGAAAAATCCCCTTTAACAAAATTTTCACATAATATTCAAAAGCATTCATAAAAATCATTACATCAAAGTTATCAGGAGGATAACTTTGGTATGGTTAGTGTGATTGGAAGCCAACACACTGGCATGCATTTCTCATTATATAATGGGAAGCCAACACACTGGCATGACTTTCTCATTATACAGTGGGAAGCCGACACACTAGCATGACTTTCTCACTAAATTACTTCTTTGGGACAACTCACCCCATGGACAACCTAATGTTTTGTGGCCCCAGAGTGAGTGCATCTTATTCTTTTCCTTCTTCTTCATGTATTTTACATTGCATGATTGCGTATCTTTTTTTATTGCATATTATACACCTTTTTGTGTGTCCTTTTGTGCTTATGTTGGTTTGAATTGGGATCTTGGATCCTCAAGGCTTGACCTCTGCCTTGATATTTTTCATCCTTTTTCATTCACATTGGTATGATTGGACCCCACTTGAATGTCTACTTTAGTGTGAGTTTGAAGCAAGTTCATCCTCTCACTAAAGTGGGGGCTAAATGTAGTGTCAAAAAATGTGTCCCTTCGCATTTTCACACTTTATATGGGAGCAATTAATGATAAAATGGACTTAATATCACCTTGATCTAGTGTGGTGAGGTGTTTTACACATCCACATTAGGATGGAAAATGAGTCCCATTTGGCCTATTTTTAAGCCTTTGAGCAAGAAAAGTGGGTTTTTAATTCAAATTTTTCTTATGTCAGCCTTAGGGATCAAATTAATGGTCATGTGAGTGGATTTCCTATCTAAAAAGCTTCCAAATCATTATTTCATCATGTATTATAGTTTCCAAGTCAAGTAAGCAAGAGTTATGCATTTCAAGTCTTAATAAGGTCATCAAGATAGCTTTCAAGATCAATTCTAAGGCATTCATGAGAATGATTTTTCATCAATTGTTGCAAAAATTCAAGATCCATCATCATGCAAAGGTTCTAATTGTATTACTTCATGTTCATGCTTCATTATCTTATTCATCATTTGGTTTAATTACCTAAAAGGGGTTTGACCAAGGAAAACCCCTATTCCCTAACAATCAACATTTCTTCTCTCTTTCTTTGTGTGATTGCAGATCTAGGTGCTTTGAAGACTTGAAGAGCATTGAAGAATAGTTTATAAGGTTGTTGGAGTTTTCTTCCCATTTTCTACGTCATCATCTTCACAAAAAGGTCTTCTACATGTCCAAAAGTAGGATTTCGGATCGAGGAACCTAGAGAAGTAGATTGAGTAGACTAAGAGGTGTAGATCAGAATTTTGAATTTCCAGAAAATTCAAACTGGACTCATTCGCCAAGAGTGGTGAATGAGTCCCACTGTAGGTTTTTTACAGATATCTTGGTAGATTTGGATATCCATTTTCCCAAAACCTACTCTAGTACAGTTTTCCAAAATTGGGATTGATTCACCCAGAATGCCAAATGAGTCCCACCAGCCTTGAAAATTAGCAATTTCAGGATTTCAGAGCCCCATTCCATCTCTCTCCAGTTTATAGGTGCACACTTTCAATTTCATAGCTTTATATTACATTTTGTTCACTTTCTTAGGTTATTTAGAGTTAGTTTGCATTTCACACTGTGTTTTCCATTTCATTTTCTTTTCCAAGTTTACACTTGGTGGTGAATCCCTCATTAGATCTCATTCATCCCCTAGGACAACACTTTGCAACATTTCTATCTCCTTTTCATTGAAATCTCAAGGGTTTGTTCTTGAGTAAAGAGTAAGGAAATAACATCTCTCCTTTTAGGTCCAAAACTCTAGAAGCGAAAGAGAGACCCATATTTTCTTCTATTTAGGAATGACTAAACATGTTTGAAGACTATTATATATGTTTCTTATAGATTCATCATTACTACAATTATTTTATATACGTTAAAAAGAACTATCAAGATTTGTATGTTACTTCATGTGAGATAAAAATTCTTATCATTTTCATCATTGCTAATACATGAAATAAAAATTCAATATTTTCATATTGTAAATATAAAATGGGTCAAAAAATATATAGAAAATATCATAAACATGGCATGAATGTATCAAATTTTGAAATCTTAGTTTCCATATTATTATTATTATTTTTCTTTAACTTTCTCCTCTTTGAATCCTTACCCAAAACAAAAACTCTAATATCAAGGTAATTTTTTTAAATAAATTTGGATAATCACAAAGATTTTTGTAAGTACTAACCTATAGTCCTATTCAAAAAATGGCATATGTTAGCATTAGTCAATTTAAACAAGGAAAATAGAGTAATCCTATGAAATAATTGATCATGCTACCTATGCAAACAAGATAAAAAGAACCAAAACAACTAAATAATAGCATATGAAGCATATTAAACCCTATCCCATAGTGGGAGTGGTGCTCCTTTGGTGTGGAATGGATGCCCTTTCCCACCCCCTTGATAAGCTAAATGATAATGAAAAGGCCTCCAAGAATGTGATGAAATGCAAGATGATGAGTGATGAATATGCCTATAGTGAAAATGTTTGAGATTGTGGATCCATATTCTAAAGAGAATGCTTCTATTTATAGGGTTGAAGAGTTGAAGAATGGAAAGATTGGAGGAATGTGGGACTAAAGGAGAGCCAATGAGAATGTGACACTTATCATAAGGCTAATGGTTGAAGTTGGAGCATATTTTGGGAAATTTTTGAGTAAAGAGGATGTAAGAGGAATAAATGCATATGGTTGAGAGTGTAAGAGGATGTGGGTGAGGATGTAAGAGAAGTTAATGCATGTGGTTGAGATGTAAAAGAAGTTAATGCATGGGGTAAGAAAGATAAATAAGTGGAGTGATTAGAGGAATATTCCCAAAGCATATTTTTTTATGAGAGAAAATAGGGTAATTATTTAATTAAAAGAATATTTTCATATGCAAGTGGGTTAGTTAATTAGGGGTTGGGTTTAACCAAGGTTGAGATAAAAGCTAGAGGATGGGTAATGGTGGTTATGAGTTAATTAATTCATAATTAATTAACTTGAGGGAATTAGGGGATTTGACATTTGATTTGATTAATTTGATTTATCAAATCAGATGAGAGGAATTTAGGGTACTTAATTAAATAATTTGATTTATTTAATTAAATTTGATGAATATTAGTGACTTAATCTAATAAATTACTTTATTTGATTAATAGAATAATTTATTGATAATTAATCAAAATTAGGTGCATAATGTCAATTAGGATTATTTGTGTGTCTACATTTTGACCCTCTTTGAAGCAATGTACCAGTTGCGTTGGTTGAAATATTAATGTTGCCAAGATAGAAATTAAAAAATTTCTTATTTTTTCCAAATGCCCCACTATTGCCCCAGTGTAAAGAAGTATGTTGGTACATTTCCCACTCGAGAGATTGAGTGAAAATTTCAATTTTAGGTCAAGCTCACAACAAATATGCTTAATGGGTGTATGGATGTATGTATGGATGTGTTTATGAGATGCTTAGACTAACAGATCTATATCATGATGGTGATGCAAATGAGATGGTTTTAAGATGCTTAGAATAACAAATCTATATTATCCTAAACAACTTAACTAATGATGCAATGCATGTGAGATGGATGAGGTTTCCTCTTATGATGATATCTATGAGTATGCAGGATGAGTTTGCTGATGTTTTATGAATGCAGGATGGATGCATTGATGTTTTGGTCAATGTCATGATAGCATGTTAGTGTGAAAGAGGGTAGAAGAATGAGAGGGATCAACCCTTGATTTTGAGATAATGAAGAAGTCTAACAAGTCTATGAGTCATTGAAAATTTATTAGATTGACGATGAGTGATGATGATTTGTTGCTTATCCAAGGATCAGGGATGCAAATTGCATAACTTTCCTTATGTTTGATAATGTACACATAGATATGATGCATCAAGGTATAGATAATTAGGATGGTGGGTCATCTACTGCAATGGACTTTGACTCAACAAATAGATAGGAGTATCCTTGTTCATACCTAGCATACAAAACTTTGTTAGAGTGTACTTCAGACATTTCAAACATCTTAGACACAAACATAGGAAGGAAAAACCTCCCAATGTAATAGTCAAAAAGATATCTAAAACATCCTCCCTACACACCAAACAAAATTAGCAAGACCGAGGTTATATTACAATATCCAAAAAACACAAAAAACAAAAGATAATAATCAATGCCCCATTCCTTTCTCTCTAATTTTTTTTTATTAGACATAATCAAGAGGTCATTGGATTGAGTGCAATAAGATAAATAAAAAAATGATCAAGTACAAAAACAAGCCAATGTTCTTCACACCTTTGGGTGGGTGCATGGAGATGGGTAGAAAATTTGTGGCCACTTTCAAAAAAAAAGTTTTGAAAAGCTATAACGCGAATGCGCTATAACACGAGCGCGTTATAACGCGCTCACATTATAGCTTTGTGTGCCGAGCCTGAGGCTCGGCCACAACGAGCCCATAACGCGAGCGCGTTATAACGCGCTCGTGTTATAACATGTTAAAAGAAAAAAAATTGAAACTCATTCATTCTTGCTAAAACGTTCATGTATATAATTCTTCAAAACGCGCTCACGTTATGAGAAAGTTGGTTTTTTTATAGATTTATTTTGTCTCTTTTTCTATACTCACTCCCACTCTCCCCCACTCTTTCCCACCCGCACCCACCCTCTCTCCTACCCTCTCTCACTCTCATTTAATCTCTCCCACTCTCATACCCTCTCCCAACCTCTCCCACTCTCTCCCAATCTCTTCCACCCTCTCCCACCCTCTCTCCCACTCTCTCCCACTCTCTCCCACCCTCTCCCACTCTCTTCCTCCCTCCCTACCTCCCTCTCCCACTCTTTCCCACTCTCTCCCACCCTCTTACACTCTCTCTCACTCCCTCTTACTCTCTCACTCCCTCTCCCACTCTCTTCCTCCCTCCCCCACTCTCTCCCTAACTCTCTCTCCCACCATCTC